>JANHFT010002242.1:53264-63777 GCA_032467955.1 Pseudoxenodon macrops | reverse complement strand
GTCATCTTCCCGCCAGCAGATGGCTCCACTGATTTTCTCATAAGATCAAAATAATGTTAAAATAAATGGTATTTTAAATCCGCTTTTAAAGTATTTTCTTTTCAATTTTTTTCTTTTGAATCTCTTTTCCCTCACTCCAATTGTAAAATCCAAAATCTTGGGTTTTCTTATTTAATCCGTTATTTTTTTCTAATGTTCAGCCCAAGTGCCGGTTAGCCGCCATTTTCAATTCCAGGCACTTTCCCTTCATTTTTAAAAGTGTTTTTTTCTTCTTTTAAAAGAGCCAAACACTCACCCGGTCCCACACTTTGCTCAATCGACACTCCTGCACAAAAGCTTAGATAGGGTGTCAGCAACCTGTGGCTCCGGAGCCACTTGTGGCTTTTTGGACTCTCTGTTGTGGCTCCCTGTTGGGTAATCCCACCACTGGCTGGCTCCACCCTCACCCTCCCCTCCCAGTCACTCCTCGCCTGGCCTGAGAAGGTGGGGAATGGAGAAGCGGTCAGGGCCAGAGATAGAGAGATACAGAAAGAGGGGGAGGGAAGGAGAAAGGGGGAGGAGGGAGGGAGAGAGAAAGAGAGAGAGATGTCAAAAGGGTTTTGTGATTCTTGGTATTTTTTAACAACCGGTTCTCTGCCCTGATGACTGGCTGGGTAGGTGTGGCTAGGGGGTCATGTGACTGGTAGAAGTGAGTGATGTCGAGTTGGGGCCACACCCAGCCAGGTTTTGTGGCTCCCGGTGTTTTCTTTTCTGTAGGAAACAGATCCAAATGGCTCTTTGAAAGTTTAAGGTTGAAGACCCCTGGCTTAGATCGAGGTAATCCTTTCCTCCAGACAGACAACATCTTCACTCCTGGTCCATTCGTGGTGGCCGCCCCAGCTAGTGACGATTCGAAGTCCCTCTTCCCAGCCGCCGGGTTTAGATGCTTCAGCTGGCCTCCCCAGGGAAATTGCCATTTCTCTGTACTCCACTGTACTCCACTGTCCCTCCAGGACAGTTTTGGATCCAAAGGACCCCTGAATCAGCTGGGGATTTACGGCTTTTTGGGAGCACCCAAAAAGCATGTCCTTCGCTGGGACGATGGCCACGCCTTCCCCCCGAATATATATGGATTTTCTAACCAATGTCAACATGTTTTCTTTTTATCTCACTTTCAACATTTACCCGAACTGACCCTCAGTTGCAGATATCTGAAGACCCACTGGCCCTTGGAGTGCAAGATTAGGTCCTGCCAAGCCTGTTCCTCCAAATCAAAGTTTGACTGCTCTGAGCAGTCCATAATAGTGGTCATGAATCAAGTTCCTCTTCACATCTACTGAAGGTATGAAGCCAGGAATACATGAGACATTGGGGCATTGTGGGATAAGTCTGTGTCACCACTCAGCTATGCCCTTTCACTTCTCATGAATTCAGCAAACACTTGAATGTGTGTACAACCATGGCCAGTAAATCAGTTTATGTAAATTGTTAATTTGAAAACCGAAAGTATAATTCATGTGAGAAGAGAGATGGGAATGGGAGGATAATATGAGAAATGGAGGGTTATTAGTATACAGCCATATATAGTAACTGGCATGGATATTTTTTCTGTATAAATCTTTCCAGTAAAGAGGGAAGAAATGACTATGAATCCGGTTCTAAGATCAAGAAAACACTGACAGGCACAGAAAAATTTCAGAGCTGAAAATATTAGGCTACCACACAGTTTTATCCAATGAAAGCCTTTCACTCAAAGGCATCCGTTAAGACAACAGATAGATCTTTAATCCATATGAATCCTGAAATGAAAATTGACCTTAATAATGACAGGTGGGTGCATGCAGAACGGTGAGGAAGAAATGTTGACAGTAATCCAGTCATATTCATTCTAATAAAAAGGCTTCTCTTTTGGAAGTCTTGAAGCAAGACTAAATTTGCTTTCTTAAAATTCCCCAAATACATAAACATGCTTTTTTTTCCTGGCCTGCTATACATTGTGTTTTGCTCCAAAGTCTGCTTTCTCATGTAGGCCTCTCACATGGGAATGAATTTGGCTGTTGCACAGGAGTGAAATATGGACCTTATTTATTTAGATGCAAGGCATTATAAACATGGCTGTAGATAACAAATTTGCAAAGTTTCAGGATGGCAGAAATGGCTTTTATGAAAACGAGCCTTTAAATTGAGAGAAAATGTTTCATTTGGGGGAAAAGGCATGAAAATGGTATTTATCATGGATGAATATTTAGACAACATTCTTAATTTTTTCAGGCATACTAGAAAATTAGCTCATGATTTCTCTCTGGCATAAAATATTGGCTTTCTGATCTGCATAACTGTAATTGTATTTGCTGGCACATTTCACTGGAAAAATATTGGGAACTGCACACTGAACAGAATTGTTTTTAATATATACCGTATATATGATCAACAGTCTGGCTTCCTCATCCTGGTCCCCAACTCTATGAGTATTTAAGTTGAGAAGCTGCTTTTCATCCTGACCTCTTGTCAACAAGGCCAAGATGGTGTGACAGCTGGCATTTTCATAGTGTTTGAGAAATGCCAATTACTGGTAAAAGTAACAGCAATGCAGCTATTGCAAGTATCCTCAGCACATTTACTAAATTCTGCAGCAGACTTGGTTGTTTTTTTAAAAAGATGCACAGAGATATGCTAAAGATTTGCTCATTGATATTCCACAGACTCCCCCCCCCAAAAAAAAGAGAGACTGTTTTCCTTATGCTGTGGGCAGCTATCAGTTGGAGACATACAATCATATCAGAAAGCTAGTATGGTCAGAATGATAGAGATATGGAATTTCTAAATAACTTAGCTGAAAAATGTGGGGCTACACCACAAGGATTGTTATATGATAATTTGTCTCAAGCCTGCATCCTCTAGGTGAATAAATTCTTAAGTATTTGGGGAGCTATTCAAATTGAGGTTTTGAGTGTTTTGCAGCTATTACTAGGTAAACTTTCATGAATATTATCTGTACTTAGAACCTAAGATATCTTACAAACTGCTTATTTCTTAATTTATGGAAAGCATAATTAATCTCCAGTGAAGACTTTCAGCTGTGTAAAGCTGTATGTTCTATTTTTTAATGTCCTATTTTTTCCCTTTAAGGGGCTCTCAAGTAATTCACAATTAAATAATACAGTGAAAATTTTAACATTAAAATAAACCTATAAAATAACTGGCAAGTATAATCCATTAAAATAAAACAAACTATTATAGAATGCCTATCATAAATGAAGAACAAGAAAATAGCTGAATCAAAAACATTAATGATAAAACTGTTTTAATGATCCTTTTGGAAGCTCCTGAAATAGAATCTGTTGTTGCAAACCTTATAAAAGGATGCCACTGAATATTGAATACAGGAAGTTTCTCTAAGCTTCTGTTTTCTTGTAGGGTTTTCTACAATTGCTTCTCTCCATAAAACACAGAACATAATTATTTGTATACTTATCATCAAAGTTGTACTTGCCTTAAGTTCACAACTCAGAGCACTCCCCCCCCACAATAAAAATTGGATATAAGAACACAATATTTAAGTTCAAAAATTCCCAGAAATAGTGATTGCAGCCATGAAATACAGAGATTGGGAGAACTACTATGACAGATCTCGAAATAACGCTGAAAGGCAGAGAAATTACACTGCTAAAGGAACATGTTTTCAAAACCAAGATTTTCCCAGTTGTACTATCAGAAAGCCGAGAAACTGTGGTATCAGAAAGGCTTAATCAAAAACAAGTGATGCCTCCGAATTGTGTTGGAAAAATGGCTGAGAATATATTGGACTGCAGGGACCAATCATTTGATTCTAGATGAAATCAAACCATTAGAAAAAGTACTAATAATGAAGTCCAAGCTAGATATTTTGTACATATCATGAGAAGGCAAGAGTAATTGGACTCATAAAAATCAATGTTTGTCCATGTCCTTTAAGTCATATTGACTCCTGACAACTACCTGTGTTAACTAAAAGTCTGACTGATTCATTGAACCAAGCAAAAAACACACTGAGTCTGGGAAAACTTTAAAAGCTCTTTATTTCTGTACAGGAGCAAAGAGAATACCTCCTTGAACTCTTAACCAAGAGGGACAGATTAATATTATTTATGCATAACTTTTAAAACAAGGAAAATTATTCATTATTTAATGCAAACCAGGGGTGGGTTCTACTTACCTTTCCTACCAGTTCTGGTCGCGACGGAAGTGCACATTTTGCATGCGTGCCCACTGCGCTTACGTGAGCACCCCAGTCACATCTGGGTATTGTCTAGAAAATAACCTTCTGCACATGCGCAGGAAGCTCTGCGCATACGCAAACGGTTATTTCCAAGGCAATTTCCACCTGGAGGATTCATTTCCTCCAAGAGAACCAGCTCAGGGGCATGGCCAGCTGCAGGTTCGGCGAGCGGAGGCAAATCTCCGCTAATAGTTCTATAGAACCAAACTGAACCGGCAGCAACTCACCTCTGATGCAAACTCACAAATCTAACATTTGTATCCAAGCTTTGTCTATCCCCTTATATTCTTAGCATATAACATGTTTTCTCCATTATAATACTGAGGAGTGGCTTTTTAAAAATATTATAATGAAGCAAAGAGTGTAACAATTCACAAAAAGTTCACATCTTTGGACTAAACTAGTCTGTTCTGATTACTGCATTCCTTCTCTTATCATACAGATGTCCAGGCAAGTATTTACAAGCCCTTCCTTCTCCCTTTCTGAAGACCAGAAATACTGCTACTCTTGCATTGGTCCCTGTAGTTTCTTTGGGAAGATTTTCAGAAGTGGCTTGTCATTGCCTTCCACCTAGGTCTCAGAAAGAGTGACTGAGTCAAAGTCATGCAGCTAGCTTCATGCCTCAGACAAGACTAGAACTCTTCTGTCTTGTGGTTTCTAGCCTGGTACATGCCAAATTGGCTCTGTAAAAATCAGTCAATCAACAAAAAATAATGTAATTATATACAATCAATGATGACCCAAGCATATGCTTTCAAGAACCCAAAGAAATAGTATTAATACAAAATTCTGACAAAATAATGACCATTGAGTCATGAAAAATCAAAAGCAACTGAGCTGCTGAGGAACTTGCAATCCAAAAATCAAGGTGTTCCAATGTTGTTGTTTTTTAGTCAAAAACGTTGCCTAACCTTATCCTAGAAGCAATATCATTAATAAAGGGATAGCTTTGCAGAAGATAAAAGTATTACTAAATGCTTTCTCTGATTGTTCTTCTTCAAGTCCGCATTGCTGTTGTAACTGCTCCTCATTGTTTCTTGGTTGCGTTTTCTATTGAGAGAGTAGGAAAACAAATATTCAGTAAGAGAGAAAGCATAGGATATTTTCTGTCTTTTATGTTTGCATTAAATGCTTTTTCAGACATTTCAGAAGTGAGGAAAGCAACTTTGCATTACCTCTCTTCCATTCTGCCTTATGAGAAAATGTGACAAGATAAACACACAACTGAGTCACGAATTTATATATTTTAGCATCTTTTGAAACTATGAAAGGCCAGAAAATGCCAGACATCCCTCTGAAAATGCATTCTCTGTGAAATATTTAAATATCAGTTTAAAAATATATAATATGCTAACTAAAATTATTAAAGAAAACTTAGGTTGTGGTTTATTATATATTATTTACTGTCATAACTTGAAAGATGGAGATCAGTCCACATTTATAATCAGTCCCAGTCCAACATCTTAATTATATGTCACTGACTTTGAAAATCTAGTTTAAAAATTAGTACAATGCATGAATCTAGTAATGTTAAGTCCCTCAGAGTTGCCTGAACCATGAGAAGGGCAGCAAATAAATTTGATGAATGAATGAATGAATGAATCAGTCAATCAGTCAATCAATCACTTATTCAAGAAGTCCTAATTTAAAAAAATGTGGTGTAGCATGAAAAGTAAGCCCCCTGAAATGTCTGCATTCAGCACACAAATATCACAAGGCAAATTTATTTGTTGGGGTCCCCACTTCATACCTGCCCCATTTTTTGTTCTCCAAAACAGATTTAATTAAAGAAAACAGTGCATGACTGAACATTTCAGCATTTTAAAATTGCTCTATTATTTATTACTCTTTTCTCTAAATCCAAGATTTCTACCACAGCACAGCTTTCAAAAGTATTAATTGCAGTAGCAAATTGAACTCTTTATATTCCTTCTTATCAGTTGATTCTTGAGAGGAAGCGTGTGTAATTATTCAGACAGTAAATTATTAGGAGGAATATAGAAAGAAAGTCAACTGTCAGCCACAATCAGTTTGGATAAATTACATGAGTTTCTGGAAATTATCAAGACTGAAAATGGACACTACAAAACTGCCAAAATGAATTGTTGCCACTGTCACAGTGAAGCCAATTATGGAATTTTCTAAAAGTTGTTGAAAAAGCCTTCTCACTTGTTCACATTTAACATAATATGGCTGCCAATTGCCCCTGCAAACTTATTTAGTCCTTGATTTGGAACATGACATAATAAAAGCAATATTGTTAAAGTCTACTATGAGCTACCCAACAAAGGAGAAGATAGGGATAATACTTCTCAGAAACAAATTGGAGATCGTCTAAAGTGGCATGAAATAACAGTGATGGGAAATTTGTTATTTAATTATATATCTTTTGGGGATGAAATATTTAAGGACTAATCTCTCTAGGAGATTCCGGACACTTCTTCATGAGAATCTGCTGAAAGGAATAACTGCCTGTTTCAGATAACCCATAATCTCAGATTCCAAAAATTCTTTATTAAAATATAGCTAAAATAGAGCTAGTATGTATATAAACTGAATTATGCGGCTAAATATATTGTCATGATTCTGCTAATTTTGAAACTTCTTGCTTTGCTGTGTTTTTAGACAACAAACACTTGCAATGACTGGTGCATACACTTCCTAGTAGGAAGAATTGCTGTCTTGTTTTTTTTTAATGCCTTCAGAAGGCTTTTGTTGTAGAAATAATTTGCTAGCAGCTTGTTTATCAAAAAAATAATAAAACCCAGTAGGAATAAGCACAAATTTGTAGTATTTTTATCTCTGTTCTAAATATCAAAATATATTCTGAATATCAAAAGGTATTCATTATAAAATCTACTACTACTCTCTCTATAAATCTCACTAAGGCTCCAGAAGATGAAGAGACGGGTGTTTAGCCTAGTGCCAGACTCTGCAGGTTCCCTAGTTTTAGTAAAAACTGCAGTCTTAAAACATGGAATTCTGCAGACAGACATTGTTGATAATAAAGATGGACTGTGGTCTGAATCAATAAAAAAAATTCTCATGCTGCTGGACCCGCTTCCGAAGAAAACATATGGAGCTGTTAGTTTAATTAAAAAGACATCTGTGTCTCAATCTTGGAATGTGGCAGTGAACAAGGCACACACAGAACTCCTTCTTTGAAGTTCTACAAAGTACCCCATAACATTCTGATTAGTAAGCCAGTTAAATGTGGATTGAAAGACATATTTATTATATGCAGGCACAGCTGGCTTGGAAAGTGTATTCAAAGCGAGCTCGTCAGTGTGGATGAATTATCAAATGTGTGCTGCAAGGGTCAGCTTGGTGTCTTTCAGTATTTTTATTAATGACTTGAATGCCGTGATAGAGGAAATTCTTCTAAGATTGGTGTATATCATTAATTTGGACAGAGTAGCTAATACCTGGCAAGACAGAGATAAAGTTCAACATGGGTTTAGTAGTGAACTGAACTGAGCAGGATGAAATTTAACAGACACAAATTGCAATTTTTTTAACTTAAGAAACCGGAATAAAATAGCAGGTTAGGATGGAGGCATCTGGCTTGTTTGTAGTACTTGTGAAAAGGAACATGGGCTACCGACTGGCAGTCAGCAATGCGACCTGGGAGAAAAAATGTCAAAAGTTAAATATAAGGCTGAAAAAATAAAAGTTTCAAAATCAAAGAAGGTAATAATTTCCATTCTATTTTACATTGGTTAAATCCTTCCTTAAGCATTGTGTAAAATAGAAATTACCTCCTTTAAACAATGTATTCGTTCAAAATGTAAAAGTAAGAATATTGATGTGATGAGTGCAATGTGATTTATTTGAATAAAGTTTTCTTGAATATAAATGATGTCAGTCTTCTCTTAATTTATAAGTGGTACCTTTAAATAAGTTAAACTTCAACTCTTGCCATCTTCAGGCAGCAAGGGGAAGAATGAAATTTGGTGAGTTTTTGGTATGCTATCATTTCTTAGAATAATATAACTTAGTGCAGGAATTCTAAAAAAACCTACCTGTTGATGACTACAAGCAGCCCAAAATCATGGTTTGGTGAAAAATGCATAGAAAGCTTGAAAAATCGCTAATATAACCTGCATAAATCCAGCAGTCTAATGGCAATAGCACGCAACCTACTTAGCCAGAAGCAATGCTATAAGCAGCTAATTAAGCAAAAGAAAATAGAGATAAAAGCAATTATGGCTTTCCCTAATCCCAATGTTACAACAAAGAACCCAATCCTTTTTTAGGTGCATCACAAAAGAACACCCTAGTAATGGCCCACTTCATCTGAAGAACTACATATTGAGAGGAGTCTGGGTAAAACATTTTTTTTATTAGTAGAGGTGGCTCAGCATGCTCCACAACCCAGAGATAACTAAAACTAAAGCAGTATGATGTGTGTTCCTTTTTACAGCCATTAACAAATATGGACACATTTCAATGACTGGGAACTACTTTATCCCTGTGTCAATGTATAAGAAGGACAGTAAAACTGACTCGGCTGAGCCCATTAGCTTCTTCAATATTTTCAGTAAACTCTATGGGAGACACCTGCAATGAAAATTTGGAAACTGGCTGAAACAGGAAGATCTGCTTGCAGAACAAGCTGGTCATGGCTGATCAGTACCACATACATCAACATATCTTTGACAATTTCATTTTGTAGCATAAGTATCTCTCTCCTCTCAACTTTTACTGAACTTAAAGCAGCACTGAATTCCATTTCCTAGACTAAGCTGGGACCAGCTGAAAAATAATTTGGACTTAATAACATGCCAGTGCTATTTGGCATAATAGAGGTTATTCAATATCCCAGTCTAGGGTTCAAGAAGCAGTACTGGTCTTAAGTCACCCTACCAGCTTCTATATCTAAGGGTGGGCAAAATCCTGGGTATCACCAATGCTTATTTATTTGTTTAAGAAAATGTATACGGCTGTCCAATTCACTCTTGGTGACTCTGGGTGGATTACAAGGATAAAACTGTAGTACAAAACATAATAACCTCCCTCACCCTCTGGCAAGAAGAATCAAATGAGCCACTTTATAAGCTCCATATCACTCAAGGGGTCCCCAGGCCCACTGGCAGAACCATGTCTTCAGGGTCTTGTGAAAGAGTGTCGAAGTGAGGGCTACATTGTATCTCTGTAGGGATGATGTTCCACTAGGAGGGAGCCACCACAGAGAAGGCCTTTATTCTTGGTCCTGCTAGATATATTTCCTTAGGAGAGGGAACCCATAGCATTCCCTCCCTTACCACTATAGTGGGTTGTATAGATATGACGTGTACAAGATAATCCTTCAGATAATCTTATGTTGTTGTCTGTCGGCTGCCGGTCCCTTTGACAGCCGAATCAGATGAGGAAGAGGCATGGGAGTCAGTGTCAGGGTTCCAAGTAACATCCCCAGCAGAAATGAAACTCCAAGGTAGATATTCTCCTCAAAGTTCTATTTTATTAGAGATGTCATATTGGCACATCTGGGAAAACCCAAATCTGAAAGGCCTCCAGGTTTTCCCCACCCAATTCAATATCAAAATTCCTTCCCCTGAACCCACATGTCCATCACATGGTCCAATCATGTCCCTGTCCCAACTGGAATTGCTTCCCAGTCATGCCTCTCCAGGTGCAAGCTGAACGTCCTTGACTCCCAGGGAAAAGAATTTTGTTATGGCTATATATCTCACCCTGTCTCCATCCAACCCCCCTCGCATTTCTCAGAGCATGCCCATCTACCAAGTGTGGCAGCCCTGAAGATCCAAAGTCAATAATGTCCTCCAGGGCTGACAGTCAGGGGAAAGAGAGACTGGAGCTGTCAGAGATAGAGACACAGGCAGAGCTTGGGCCATCCATCCGCTCTCAGATGGCGAGTCAACAGCTCCCAGATCTGGAGGTAGTTGATGAGGAAGAGGAGGAACAGCTGGGTCCAGTGCTTGATGTCCGGATGTGCAGAAGGCAGAGAAGAAGACAGCAGTGGAAATCTATGGGCTGGAAGAGCCACTGCTGCTAGCGAAGTCCCACCCTAGCTCTGGAGATAAAAGGCAGGGGATGGCAGACAACTATTCATCTCTCTGCCAGTCCGCCACTGATAGCCTGCACTTCTGAATCCTGTCTAGAAATTAGCAAAATTCTTCTTGGAATCTGCAGTGTCTTCTGTGCATGTGAGTGAGTGAGTGAGTGAGTGAGTGAGTGAGTGTGTGTGTGTGTGTGTGTGTGTGTGTGTGTGTGTGTGTGTGTGTGTGTGTGTGTGTGTGTAAAGTGCAAAAGTTT
>JANHFT010002242.1:20572-48033 GCA_032467955.1 Pseudoxenodon macrops | reverse complement strand
CCGGTTCTAATGACGTCACCAGCTGCCCCCAACCTACTCTATAGAACCGGTTAGAACCGGTAGGATTTCACCCCTGCATTGACCCTCCTGCAGCATTCTGCCAGCGAAAAGGGAGCTCGTGAGGGCCACGCATGGCCTCCCCAAGCTCTGTTTTCAAGCACTGTGGGCTAGTCCTTTACTGTATCCAGGGTAGGCCTACGGCCACATCTAAGCCCCCCATGGGCCAGATCCAGCCCCAGGGCCTTGAGTTTGACAGCCCTGACCTATATGATCTTGCCAAAGAAGGCCAATTGCCTCTCTCTATACAGCATCAACCATAAGTTGTAGTTGAATCCCCACTGAATTCAGTTTTATTTACTTGCAAGGAAATGCTGGGGATTGCATTGCAAATGAATTATTGAAACAGAAGGCTACTGCATGCTGAACTGTAAGGTCATGGTATGAATGAAATACCCAAAAGTCATTTCTGTTTTTTTCTATTATTTCATTCCTGCACACAGGATAATAGCAGATAGTTAGAGATAAGAAAAGGACTTTAAAACACTTACTGTTTATCCTTTTCTTTAGTTTATTACTTTATTGCTATCCAATATTACTCATAGCAGTATCTAAATGTAATATATATTTTGCTTAAACAACTGTTGGCAGGGATTTACTCAAATGCCCTAACCTTAACCATTTAATAAGCAACATTTAACTTACAAGACAACAGGAATGAATAATAATTGCTGTATAGAACAGATTTTTTGAAGAAATATCATTTGAATTATGATACTTTGTTATATGTATAATTAATTGTCTAATTATATAGTGGCATGGCTTGTTAATCCCCAAAGGTTTCTTTAGCTGAAAGTGATCGTTTGAATTCTGCAATGCTCTTTTGAATGGGGAAAAAAAGCAAATTAAAATTTCATTAGGTAAAACTGTGGGGAAAAGTTTTTGGGAATTTCCTTTCATGCACTTGTTGGAAAATGCATGCAAAGCAGATATATCACACAATTTTTTACAGGAGATAAAGGACTAAATCACTACTCACTGCAGTGATTTAGAATTCAGACTCTCTTGATGGTCAAAAGCTCAGATCCTAGATTTCCAAATGTCTGTCAGAAATCTGGAAAATTAAAGGATAATACAAAATTATATCTTTGGAACATGGAATATTTAACTGGTTTTTCTAACATTGGGTAGATATAGCCTTCTAAAATAATTCTGATAAATATAAAAATGTTGAACGTTACATTTTAAGCAATTAGGCTCAGGAGAACAATTCATTAAATATAGGGTTGTTTTGGTTGTTAGATACTAGATCACTTAAGATTGACAATGAGTTTGACTGAACTCAACTGGGCTTACTTCTGAGTAGATCAGTTCTATAGTGCACTGCAAACATTCTATGTGAATTAGAAATTAAAGGCATTCGGAAGAGACTGTTCCATTTGGGGATAGGGTTATGCTTGCTAAATCATCCTTCCAGTATCTGAAATAGCTATGTGATGTCTTTTTTTAAAAACAGCTTTTTGTCACATGATGAAGGTCTGCCTATCTAGCAAAGCAAAACAAATTTTTGACGCCTTTTGTTTTGTGGCCTGAGTTCCACTGATCACCTGATACTATGATCAGACTAAGCAATATAGATTGTTTTCTCTCATTTTATATGTTATCTGCTTCACCCACTCACCCACCCGAAATTATTTCTGTTTTATTGTCCTGGGAGCAAATATGTGTTTGGAGGTTTTTTGCACTTAGATTCTTTAATATCACCTACTGGTGCAGATGATGCTTTAACAATCACAGGAGGAAGAATAGCAAGTATTAATTCCTGTCTCCTGTATCACAAAATATGACTCCAAATGGAATTTAATTTATGCTTGGTCTTATTTATTTATTTATTTATTTATTTAACTTATTGTGATTTTACATTAGCTAGGAGACTACAATGCTAATGCAGAGAAGTAGTTTGGCTGTCTAAGACTGCTAGCCCTGTTTGGTTCATGTTTGTGTGCTTTCCAAAGTGTGTCAGAGGGGGTGAGCTAGCTCTGCGCCATAAAGAAAGATGAGCACTTTACTGCTATGTCATCCTGGGCCCTTTCCTTCACCAAAGCCAAATGGGTGTTGCAACTGAGATGGTTCAGCACCATCAGAATTCTAATTGCACACTGGCTCGTCTTCCCACTGAAGTGGTGCCTATTTATCTATTTGTATATAACATGCTTTCAAACTGCTAGGTGGGCAGAAGCTGAGGTAAGTGATGGGAGCTCGCCCACCACACACTGCTAGGACTTAAACTGCTGAAGTGAAGACCATATCCATGTCATTAAACCACTGAGCCACCACAACTCTTATATTTGGCCTTATTCTCATTTTACTATCTTCATTGCTTTCAGCTTTTCATTAAACTCAAGAGTTGATGCAGAATGGGTCCAGCTCATTTCTGTGCTCCCTAGAATATCTTAAGCTTCAATAATAGCAGCAATAGAATAGGTAAGACCATCTACAACAGATTTGGGACCACTGGAGTGATCAGGCCTCTGGGCTGAACCACATCCACTGAGCTTTTTGAATCCAAAAGTGAATTATCTACCACTCCTTCACCCAAGAGAACCTATATCAAATGTAATGGAACTGCAAGCCTCAGGCTCGATGCTGTTTGGACCAGCTGTACCACTGGCTGTTGGACATGAAATCCTGAGCCACTTGTGATTGAGCAACCTCAGCAATGATTGAAATATCCTAGGACCAAAAATGTAGAATAATCTAATGTCATCCCCAAAATTGCAACTTTTGCTTGCTAAGCTATCTCATCTCAAAGGCTTGAGTTCAATATTTTAGTTCAACATCTGGATCAAATGTTCATTTTCCATGAACTTTCTCAATATCAAGACATACCCAATTTCAGCTTTTACACATGTAAAATGGAAGGCAGGAAAGGTTTTTGCTTGTACTATAGAGAAATATCAAATACAAATTAACTAACTTTTTCTAGTAAGAAGAGCATACAGCTCAGTATATCTGACATCTATATTTCACAGCCATTGTTTTCAATCAGATTGATTCCTTTGGCAAAGAAATAATGAAAGGTACAATAAAATAATGAACTGCAGACAGGCCTGGCAATAGAGCATTTTAAATTCTATCAAAGACCAAAGAGATAAAATAACCAACACGAGAGCATGCGCTAAGACAGGAGAGTTTGAATGTCTATTCATACAGAAGTTGCATGGGCAGAAAATATACTGTAAATTAACTGTCATTTCATCTTGATTTGAATTATGAGGATATTTATGTTGATTGCAATGATGTCAGGGCTCATCATGCACTGCAGATTTCAAAATATGAACCTGCACTCATTCGAAATACGAACCTGCTGATTTTGAGTTTCGACAGCCATTGTTATTGCTACACACAATAGCATCTCTGCATTTGTCTTTTTCATGATAGTGTTTGAAGAGCTAAAGCGTACCTCAATTGTCTGATTAATTAACCCCAAGGGCCACCTATTAAACTTGGCAGGACTAATTATTTATTGCAGTATCTTTCCTCTGTCCCTACCAAAAAGATTCCTTCTGCTGAAGGTCAAATCCAATCTCCCATCCAGGCAAAGAGATTTAATGAGGCAGTAAGGGGAGGGGGGGAAATCTTGGTATATTCAGAAATAAAAGGACATTTGGCTAGGCTATTCATATTCTTCCTGACTGTTTCCAACATTATTCAAGGAGGAGGCGTCACCTGCACTCAACGGCACAGGTTTCAACCACAATTGTGCAGGGGGAAAAAGCCACTTTTATTTCTTTTCTCATTTATTGCCCATGGAGCAGTATTGCTGCCTGAAATTTTCAAAGTATTAATAGGACTGAATTAAACCTAGAACATTTCTTACAGAATGAGGAAAGGAAATGTAGGAAGAATTTTAAAATGGCAGGGAAAATCTCATTGAGACAAAACAAGAATGGCCGATTTACTAGTCCCCAAGGAAATTAAAAGAAGATGAGGTGTAACCCAGAAACCTTTTTATCATGGGACACAGTCATCATAATTCCCCACTAGGGCCACAACATTATTTTAAGTGGGTTGCTTCAAGAACTTTAGGAAGTGTTCCAAGACAGACACTCTTATTTGCTATTAATCAAATGAGATTTGAGTTAAATGGTTCAAATCTGGAGTGTTGCATTTCCATTGAAAGTTCTGTGAAATACTCTGCATTAGGAAACTTGAAACAATATACTCTTAAGAACTTGAAAGTTCTGTCACAGCTTTTGTGTTTGGCATACATCTTTGAGACATTTCTAGTGGTCACTTGAAACCCAGTTCCAACCCCACCGTCCTTGAGGAATCTGTTTATTGATTCCAGCAGCATAGGCTTGCCAAGAGATCCCTTTTTAATGTAAATTTAATTCAACATTTTCCAGGTTGAAATGATACTTTTTTTTTTCAGGAAAAAGAAAAATATATATGTTATTTACACTTATTTAAATACTTTGTATTTGATTTGTGTGCCCTCCCAAAGAGATGAACAGAAGAAGTGAGAAATGTGGTACAAATTAAAAGCGATCACAACATTGTTCTGCTGACATATGGAATCAATCAACATCAGCCCTGAAGAAACAAAATGTAAGTCAATTGCTTCAACATTTGGGGGCACTGCTTTTGAGTGAAGGATGATGACTGAGAATAACCACAGGACTTTCTAATGTTGAAACCCAGTTGGTACTAATCAATCCGATTATACTGCATGATCTTCTCACTGATCACACAGGATATAATAAAAGACAAACTTTCATCAAGACAACATATTTCAAGCATCACTTGTTGGAATTTTTCACTTGTTAAAAAATATTAAGGCAAGATTAACTGGGGCTCAAATATACCAAAAGTCTTCCATGCAGCACTGACACTGTCTAAACTAATTCATATGAAGTGTTTTAATCCAGAATACAGACATATTCAGTAAATTACTGTTGATTTATACATAGTATAAACTGCAGGTTTTGCTTTAAAATACATGTCAGTAAGGGCTCAGTTCTGTGCTGTAATTTACCAGTGCTGATTATTACCAATGCAGATTACAAGAACAATATCTTTATTTGTTCCATATGACTTTCTTTTTGATATTTTTGATGTGATAGGGATCTACCATATTCCAGCATCATTACAATTCTTTTCACCTTAGCCAAGTATAATACAGCATTTACTAAGATGCGGGGAAAATATTATTTGTTACTCATTAGTATAGGTAAGAATGTCAAATCAGATTATGTTTGCATTGGTCTACTTCATAAAGACTAAAGCATAGAAACCAAAATGCACATATTGTATATTATAGCAGTTAAAAAGTCATAAATAAAATAGATGTAAAAACCAAATCAGTTTACTGGAAATCTAATTATGAGCAGTGCTAGACAATTAAATACCTAATAGTAGTTGCAACTAATTTAGCAATCCATCAAGAGATCTGGTGATCTATCAGCTGAGAGAAGGCAAATAATTTTCTCCTCTGATCTTGCATATCTTTGTGTTAAGAGAGATGCTTTTAGTTAATTTTGTCACATCGTGTAGAAAGGTCATTACAATAGAATATGTAAGATCTTTTCCATTTTTTAAAATAATGTGACTGTTCTCTGGGTCACACAAAACTGCTCGCTAAGTATTTAGTATGAGGGAGTCCACTTTTATAAACAATAATGTTTGGTTAAATTCTGCTTGAATGTCAGTACTGGAGGCCTGTTCTTTTTGTTCCAACCAGGCTCTCTCTGGACCAGGTGAAATTTAGGTGAAAATTACCATGGGAAATGCCCACTTTAATTTGCACCCAGTACAGTCCCAGTCAATCCACTTTCAGATAAAAGCAAGCAATCTGAGTGAATTAAATCACTCAACAAAGCCAGCAAAAGTATTTAGCCTAGTATTTCAACCCACAAAGCTATATGCAGGGCTCTGATAAAATTTCTCTAGATTCTGATCTTGAATGGAAGTTAGATATACATGTAAACTAAAACATCTATACTAAATTACATTTTTAGGAATTTACATGAAATTGCCTCAATGGGTTGTGATAGTAAGACATTTATGCACCATGGAGCAAACAACCAGTGAACCTTGGCTCTAAACATTTGCATGTCAGCTCAGACATGCTTATTTCCATTAATGGCTGTCAAAGTACAGAATGGCATTTGAAAGCATATCAACCCAGGCACTGATAACCCTTCATTGTTCATTCCAGGTCATTGAGGCATCGAAGGAAATACCCAGATGTTTGAGTGTCCTAAATTGGTCAGTGCTATTAATTTTCCAGTGGTTAATGGTCCCTTAGAGAAAATGACTGCTTTGGTTTTATTGTAATTGAGGATAGGTTGCTCTTCTCTGCAATATTGGGCAACAGCTAAATAAACTAAACTGTGTTGTTTCTCCATGTCATATAATGTATGTTGGCACATGCATAATTTTATTTATTTATTGTGTCATGTTTATGTAGTGTATATTAGAGGTGGAGACCCTTTGAGAGCTGTATGCAATGAAATTTCATTTTATATGATTATTGCAGAGGTGGGTTCCTGCTGGGTCAGACTGGTTCACTAGAACTGGTAGCGGGAATTTTCCCCCACTCACTGAACCGGCAGCGATGGCCGGCTGGACACGCCCCTGAGCCAATCCTCTGGCCGAAAATCAGTGCTCCTGCCTCAAATCAGCCAAAAAACAACCCTCTGTGCATGCGTAGAGAGTTTTCACCCAGAAGTGACGAGGGCACGCTTGCTCACTCGCTCGTTACGCTCTCACACGCACATGCACACTTCCGGCATGACTCCAAACCGGTAGGGAAGGTAAGTAGAACCCACCCCTGGATACATTCAAAGTGACAATAAAGTTATTCTAAGTATAGTCCAAAAGCGCCACCTCAGGCCCAGTTGCATTAAATAAATATTTCAAGCTTTGGATAAGAACATGCATACTTGCCAGTTGATACACAGGCTGCTTGTTCCTTTCCTAAATCTTGACACAAATTATGTTGCCTAATGTTGAAGTGACAAAACTTCTGTAACTTGCAATATTATTTCAGTACCCAAATGTGTGCTTTCTACCTCTGAAATCGATATGGAAGGGAAGTGTTGGATGTTATGGATGGATATTACATGGCAAGGGAATTGACTACAGCCTTGTCCAACACCAAAATATCTCAGTGTAACCCTAGACAGGATGCTCTCTTTTAAACAGTATTGCTTGAACAATAAGGCTAAAGTTAGCTTGCAGAACAATATCATCAGGACATTGATAAACTATACTTGGGGAGCTCAACCATGCACAATGTGCACATCAGCTCTGGTCTCCAGGGTCTCTGCAGCAGAATATTCTGCTCCAGTGTGGGGTGCATCTGCACACACAAAACAAGTTGACATCTCTGTCAATGAAGCAGTACACTAGTGACCGGATGTCATAAACCTACACCAACTGAGAAAATATATCCTTTCGCTGGCATTGTCCCACTTAAGATAAAAAGGGAGGTAGCAACAGATGTCGAGAGAACTAAGCAAGAGAATGAACCTTGTTGTTCTCTGAATGGATATGCCCCAAGTCTGCTGACTCAGATCTAGGAACAGCTTTATGGCAAGAACAAACATTCTTGAGAGTACGCAAGAACAAACTTGAATTAAAAGATGGAGGAAGGAGACCATCAAGCAAGGAATAACATTAAAGGAGGATATGGCTGAAGGATCTGACTTCCCTTATACTTCTCGGAGGATCCTGAATAGGTTGAGGATTGGAGTACCTAAGTGTAAAACCAATATGCTCAAGTGGAGGCTCTTAGCAGATAGCAACCATGCTGTGTGAATGTGGAGAGACGCAAACCCCGGCCCATCTGCTGGTATGTCGGCTACTACCAGAAACATGTACCAATAATGATTTATTTTTGGCCAACGACAAAGCCAAGAAGGTGGCTTCATTCTGGCAATCTAATCTAGACATGGAAGAAGGATTAATTCACTGAGAGATAAATTGTATGCATTGATAAATTGTTACATCAAATGACTTAACAAAGGAACAAAAGAAAAAGGAGGAAATAAGACAGCAGCTTAATTTAGTACCTGTACTGCAATTATATGCTTTATTAACAACTTTACTTTATAGATACTCTCCTTTTTCTTTTCAGTTTTTCTGTTCCTCTACAAACTCAGCTTGCCTTGCCTGGATTCATAAACTAAACAGTGTCAGACCTGCTTGTACTTGGATAGGAGACCATTAAGAAATATATCATAAACTGAGAAATTAAACAAACAACCTGAAAGAGGGCAGTGATAAAAATTATATAGCCTGGTACACACACACACACGTGTGTGTGTGTGTGTGTGTGTGTGTGTGTGTGACTTCCCTCTTTCAGGTTATATATACAGGTTCATACACATATGCACTTTTGTCTGGTTGACTTTGAGCTAATCTTTCTTAGCATAAAACTCACCTCACAGAGTTGTTGTTATGTGGAAAATAAGAAGAGGAAGGAGTATTAGATATGTTTCCTGCTTTGAGTTACTTATAAAGTAATAAAGACGGAATAAAAATCGAATAAATCATCTATCTTCTACAAGTTCTACAATGGTGAGGGAATGTGACAAAATTAGGTGGAATTTTTTAAATTATATATTAATTGTGGTGGATGCTTAATTCATAGACATTTTAATATGTACTGTCAAGATAAATATTTTAAAAGGTAACATGACTGCTTCTACCTGGAATTTTTTGCAAAATGTGTACTCGGAAATTGAACTCAATTTTTTGTCTGTTTCTGCTTTTCTGTTCAGAAATATATAATACCAGTGCTTAGTCCTTTCTTTCCTCCATGAACTTAAGCTATGTCCCCCCTTATCCATCCTCCTCCTTGTTTAGCCTTACCAAAATCCACTCTGCGAGCCTCCATAACAGAAGGACATCTTGAAGCTGAATTCTTCCAGTCCTCCCCTATCTTAACCACAACATGACCAATTCTTTCCATATTTTAGAAATCTTTTTCTCCATATAGTGTTCTCTGTTATTAATTCAAATAGCAACAAGTCTTTACTGGATCATGTAGAAGTTAATTTGTAACTACTGCTACTGCTCAATGGATTTTCTTACTGGTTAATTCTTTTGCTTCATCAGACATCTGCTGTAGTATCTTAAATAATCCATGAAATTTAGGAATTACTTGACTGTTATGTGGCTTGGTGTATGTGAATGTTCATACTCATTCTAACAGATTTTGGTCATCTTCCACAGTGGGATGTAGGTCACCTTTAATTTGTCTTGGGGCAACTGGGGTGCCGGCCTGTGTTGTTCATAATTCCAGATTGATTAATCTTTTGATAGCCAGATTTTCTGCAGCAAGCAGCACATCCTACTTTCAGTCTTCTTCCTGATGTTTTCACTTGACTAGAAACTTGTTTCCGAGTTCTTGGTCTCCTTACTACTCTTTTTCCTGTTGACTATATTCATCCTACTGATTAACTCTAGTGTGTACTAATATCAAGTCACATTCTGGTCTGGGCTAGAAGACATAAATCACAGCACTCTATAATTCAGGTAGTTCTTTTACATCTGTAAACATGGAATTCACATTTTTCTGCATTTCTTGTATCCACTCATCAGTCTCGTCCCAGACGCTCTGTGAACAAGCACATTTTGCTATTTATATTTGTGCCACATATCCCTATTCATGATTTATCTTCTTAAAGAATAAACAACAACTGATAATGTATCTTGCTAGCCTCTGATGGCTAAAAATGTTGGAAAGGGAATTGCAATCAAAGATTTCATTAGAAGAAAGCAATTTGCATTCTGGAGTCGCCATTAAAAATGTAGGGCTGTACAAATCCTTCAAAAAGATGTGTGAGCCTGGAAAATGATTTTACAGCTTGAGAAGTTGGGAAAGAGATGCTCTGTACTAGGGCTGTAGTTTGGATTAAAGGGCTTGTGAATGCACACACACACACACACACACACACACACACACACAACTCGACAGCAGCTCCTTTAACCAAACATGTCTTTCCTGAGCTCACAATGCAGCTGTGGAGGGCAGAATATGTGATGCTGGGGGGAAAGGCAGCCACTTTAGGGAGCTGTCAACAGGCACTAGGTAAGCATCCCCCACTTGCTCAAAAGCACCTATTTTATTTTAAATCTAAGCATTGCACAGCCTTAGTTTATGCACACTCCCACATATTCTGAAAAACCCCTGTCACATAATCTGTTCAGCTGCTGCAAAGTCAGGTGTGGAAGTTGGTGGAATGGCCTCCCTGGATCCATAGAGGAGGAAATAGATTGCACTAGAACTGAGCGGAGTTTTTCTGTCCTGATCCCTCTTCTTGCCTCAAGTTAGGATGTCAGCAGTCTCATATTTTAAAACCACCGCAACCAAATGCTGATTCAGAAGACAACCGTCAATCAGGATTTAATCCTGGAAAAGTACATTGATCCCAGACAAAATCCTGGTGTGGTAGACAAAGTGGTATTCTGTCAAAGATCTGTCTGCTTGGTTTTCAGAGGACATCGCTTGCAAGGTGGGGCCAGAGCTCCTTATTGATTTATTGTGGAGTTGAGTCAATAAAGTGTCAGAACAATAGAGCTATGAATTTTATGGAACATAAGCTAAAGTTCACTTTACAGGCTCAGCTATGATGCCAGTGACATCAAAGATGGAACATTTTTCAGTCAGCACTGTGCTTGCCCAGAGGTATTTATCCAGCAGAGCTGAGTTTACAATAAAGTAATGGACATTGTTGTTTAGCATATGACCTCTATCCTATGAAATTATCACCCTTCTGTGGTACTGCAGACCTCAATGTAGACACACTTAGTAATTTTAGATTGGCTTTTCCCAGCATTAACCTTAACATTTGTTTTTAATAAATTGTTTTTAATTTTAGTTTTTATTCTGAGTTTATTGGATTTATAAAATATTTCAGGGTTTTCTTTTCAGTGAGAAGCTTTATAAAATACTATATACAAACCAATGAAATGTATAATAATCAGACCGCAGTGCAAAAGAAGAATCTTGAGGGAAAATGAAGTTACGTGACTACATTAAGATTCCTGTTTATTCTATGGTTAAATCAATGGAACTGGTGCAAATTAGTAACTTGAAAGAAACACATGGAAATTATGCAGACTTCAATTTAGGTGGCGCCCAACTCCAAATTGACTCTGGGTGGTTCACAACATAACAAACAAAATAACAAATACAAATACAAAACTTGAATAGAAACAGTAAACATGGAACAAGATGACAAATCTGCTCAACATTAACGTACACCCAACTAGGATCTCCAATCATCCTAGCCCAGAGCATGGGGGAAGAACCAGGACTTTAAGACCCTATGGAACATTGTCAAGGTGGGAGCCCCCTGGATTTCAAGGGGAACCTCATTCCAGAGGGCAGGTGCTGTGATGGAGAAGGCATGCTCTGGGGGGGGGGATCCAAAAGAAAGTATTGCTTAATCAAAGGGACCAGGAGTGCACTAACCTTGTCAGATCAAACCCTATACTATGTAGTGCTTTATAGGTCACTAGACAACCCTTGACTTCTTGGGTCATCCATATATTCTGACCAGATCCCTCAACACTGACTTCTATACACTGCCTTCAAGTTGGGATACATTCAGAGATTTATCTGGCACAATCAAACATCAACACAGCAATTTTGTACAGGCAGTCCTCAACAGTTCACTTAGTGACCATTTGAAATTACAACAGCACTGAAAAAGGACTTTTTTACACTTATGACTGTTGTAGCATCCTCATGATCACATTCAAAGGCTTGACAACTGGTTCATATTTATGACAGATGCAGTGTCCTGGGGTCATGTGATCCCTTTTTACAACCTTCTGACAAGCAAAGTCAATGGGGAAACCAGACTCACTTAACAACAGTGTTACTAATTTAACAACTTCAGTAATTCATTTAACAAATGTGGCAAGAGAAGTCATAAAATGGGAGAAAACTCGCTTAACAAATTTCTCCCTTAGCAACATAAATTTCGGCTCAATTTGTGGTTGTAAGTCAAGGATTACCTGTATTGTGTTATACACTGTTTTACTATAATGTTTATGTCATAAAATGTTTATAAAATTTGCTAACTTTGCAATTCCAAAGGAGCCATCAGTCCTGGATTTTGGACACATTCTGTAAGTTAGCCCATTTTAAGTACCTTGGTTCAACAATTGCTGCCCTATGATGCACCCTTTCTCCTAGTTAGAGGTTACAGGAATGAGAGTTTTTGTACTATATAGATAAACAGATCTCGAATCATACCTGGAAGCAATCTGGCAACTAGTGCTGTTCATGGAGCAAAGAGGTCACATGGGTGTTCTGAGGCATATCCATTACTGTCTGTACTGCTGCATTCTGGGCTTGTTCTGAGTGGTTTTCAAGGATAGCCTTGAAAGAGCATGTTGCAGTAATCAAGCCATGAGGTCAGTAGGACATGATTGAATGACTGACCTGCTTCTCACTTCAGGAAAGTGTGTCAAAGGAACCTGCTTGTTAAGCAGAAGGATTGAGTCCAGGAAGATCTCAGATTGCAGATTCCCCTCTTGAGTGGGGAAGTGCTACCACATCTAAAGTTAGAAAGAGAATAATATCCACAGCTGCTAAGTCTTGATTTAGATTGCATAAGAAACAGTTCCTCCCTATCTAGATCTGTGCAGCTTCCAGGCACTGGAGCAGGACCTCAACAGCCTCATTTGGGTGGCCTGGGTCCAAATATATAATTGAGTATAAACAATGTACTAATGATACCAGACCCCCAAGTGACAAATGGGTTCACTCAGCAGCTTTATGTAGATGTTGAATAGCTGTGGAAAGAATGCCAAATCCTGTGTCATTACACATAATGGAAGGGGAGTGGGGGAGGCTGGGAAGTAACATCTTCTCACAGCCAATACTAACTGAAAATGGTCTCAGAGGAAGGAACACAACCACCATAGAACAATGCACTGTTCCCAATCTTTAGAGATGGCCAGAAGGGGTCAACAGTAGCTGCCAAGAGAGTATAAGAATAGACTCCTTGACCCCCACTATGACTTTATGATAGGTCCTATTACAACTAACTCTATCTCTACACTGAAACTATGTATTTACAGCAGTCTGAATAAAGCCCAGAAAGGTAGGTATGGTTATTCCTTCGTATAAACAAGAATGGCTAGTCAAAATGTAGATATTAAGACCTTAAACAAGGGGAGAACTGAGTGAGCATCCTTGTCAAGAATTGAAACTGTACCTTTTAATGCTACCTAAAATGTTGCTCTACCAGTGGCAATGCAGACTACATTCTACTTTTACCTCTTGTTCCTTAAATTCCTTAAATAAGGACAGTATTCAGGAGTAGATTTCACAAATAGCTTCATGATTTTCCTCTGGATTAAACTGTAACTTGCTAGTTATAATTCCTATCTGGGGAAAAAAACATATATCAGATAAGTTCTTTGGAATGCAACACTCTATCTCTCCCAAACAAAATTAACATGGATCCTTAGCAAGCTTCCCATATATTAGAATATTACACAATTGATTGCCTTTCTGCAGAGTCCTGGTTGTTGGACTCTTAGTGAAAATGAAAATTAACTTTCATCCTCAGCCTCTTCAGTTTCCTTAACAAATAAGACTATCTAGCATTTGCTGACAATATGCTGATGCTAAAGGCAAAGCACCTACAAGTATTTTTCCTCTTACCTTGACCACCAGAGTGTTTCAAACAATCATATTATGGTATCTATGGGAGCTGAGAAAGATACTTATGCCCTGCCTTCCTTACTGTACTTAGCTCTCCTTGATCCACATGAAAGCTCTGGAATAAACTTTGCTTTTCCTATTGAGACATAGTTCTTTCAAATAGACTGCCTTGGAACTCTATGTGAGTGTTCCCCATAAATCCCCAAAACCCACATAAAAGCTACACTGCTGAACGATGCTTTTCTTTGAATTGGTCAATTTTTGATTTGCTTTGGATAGTTGTAATTTGTATACAGAAGTGATTGGCGCTTTCACATTTGTTGGAGCATCTCCATCAACTCTAATTTCATATTCATTTGCACTTAGAATTATTAGTGAGTCTATTTTCAGTGGTGAAAGAACTTAATTTCAGCTTTCGGTTAATCATCTACACTTTCTATAATAGGTGTCTTGGAACTGGGTTTCTCACATTCCTTTAGCTTTCTATATCCTCTTTCCACCTTTCCCATCATAACTGTTTCTCCTCTATTCTTCATTCTTTAGACTACAAAGACATCCACTTTTCTACTTCTACTATCTTGCCCAACAGATTCTGCACTTCTGTGTATTTACTGTGCTTGGCTTCTAAATGTTCAAATAGATTTGTAGTTCATTTCAGATTTCATGCATTGCTCAATTTGCTTTTGCTAGAATTGCAAACAAAAGAAAATCATTTCCCTTGCTTCAATATATTATCCACAATGTCTCTCCCCCCCCCCAATATGGCATAGAAATTAGCAAATCTTGGGAAGATTTTCTGCCTTGAAAGATAGGACATATATTTATGAAATAAATTGTCATTAAGAATGCTATCCTAAACATATTTCAACAGGCTTGCTTTCAGCCTTAGTATGCTTGTTAATTTTTAATTTCATATAAACATATATATACAGTCACATCAGTATTTAGAATTATAATGGTAATATTCAAGGATTAAAATGGTTTTAGACCACATTACTTGAATGTATCGATACAAATTTACCTTAGCTTTAGGATTATCATTTTAAACCCTGTTGCTCAGTCCCAAAGAAAAGTAAGATGTCCTGACAATTTTAAAATGCTCTCTTCTCAAAGTATCTAAGGATTCTTCTTTGGTGGTCTAGAAAAATTATGTTATCCTAGTCTTCATTGGTTGAGTGCCCTTTGCTTAGTTTTATCTGCTGTAATTATTTTGATAGTTTAATTATTTGGGTATTAAATGTTATTTTCAGAGTTTGATTATGAATTTATATTTTAATTACACTGTGAACCTATGTGACATTTTTAAACCTGAAAGCACAATGAATATCATAAATATTTTTTTAATTTGTCCATCCATTTCTAGCCCACAATTGGGCCTCAAGGCAGCTTATGCTTACTTATGAAAAAATAATGATACAGCCACGCGAAATGGAGTTCAAAACAACCAGTAAATACGCTCATGATAGGATGGTGGTAGAGACAATAAAAGATCAACATAATCCAAATGCTTGGAGAAATAAACATATGTTCATGTTTCATTGAAAAACCGATTGAGACAGAAGCCTGTCAGACTTCCTGTGGGAGAAATTCCACATTCTGGGGAGAGCGTTTTAATAAGCCACATGCTCCATCCATGTCAATTGAATTTCTGAGAGAAACAGAACAAAAGCCATGAACAAATTGGCAGACCCAGCAGATTAAACAACAGTAAAATGATGTCTTGAAGAGGAAAACACCAGGTACTGTATTTTGCATCAGATAACGTTTCTGGACATTTTTATAGCACATTTAGGAATCAAATCTATAGCTAATGATAGAATATAATCACTGTCACAAAATCAAAGATTTATCTACATGCAAACCACTTCAGAAAGTTATCACATCAAAGTTGCACCATCTGTTACAGTGTTACTACTGTTAGAAATTTGGAAATGGAAAAGACACAGAAGCATACTTTATTCCAATCCAGAACAATAATTCAGATTATGGCTCTCCCTTAATTTGTGAACAAAGCATTTTAACAGATGCTTGGACTTTTAGTATTAGTTGATGGTCCAACGAATGCCTTCAGTAAGGAAAGCAAATTAAAAGTAATAGCAGATCAGCTGAAATAGTATTAACCCAGAGTGTGTAAGAATATGGTAGAAACCAAAGAGCGGGAAGGCTATGGATCTTCAACCTCCTTTCACAAACTCTTTCCAGGTCTTCATGCCATGTATCTACAGAAGCCATGGTGCTGCCATACCAGAAATGGACACAATTTTAGAATTGTGGCCACTCCCAAAATGGCACCCTCTTCCAGGAATGGCATGACGCTGTCTCTGTATAGGAAGACTGTGTGGCAGATTGATTGCTTTTCCTTGGGAAACACAGGACCTTTTTTCTTACACTTTACCTTTAGAGAAAAGTAAGTGAAAAAAGACATGATGGGGGCAGGAGAGGAGACCCAGCAGGGAAGGATACTGTACAAGGGGTACCTCAGAGGATGAGGAAGCCCAGAGTAGTCCACATGTGACCTGGGAGGTGGCTCCGGTGCAGCTCTGTACCAGGGCCTTCCCCACCACCTGAGGCACCACCTGTGCTACACTTAATTATAGCATAGTTGCTTAACAACCACAACTGTCAATGGAGAGCTAACTAAACCCTGTGAGATACAAAAAAGAATAAGACAGGGATGCCCAATATTATCTCTCCTGTTTATTTTAGTTCTTGAAGTACTAAATACCTACATAAAACAAAACGAGAACTAGGAATTGTGGGAGTAAAGATTTTAAAAAGAAACTTGTAAGTTGAGGACATTTACTGATGACTTTGTGTTGGTTTTGGAAGCGCCATTAAAACAAATAGAAACATTAATAGAAAAATTTAAATAATTTGGTCCATTAGCAGGTTTTAAGATTAATAATCAGAAGATGAAGATTATTAGCAAAACACATGAAAATAGAGGATCAAACACAAGTAATGAAGAAAACAAGTTTTAAAATAGAGAAAAAAGTAAAATATCTAGGTTTCACCATAACAAATATTTCAAAATAATTATCATGAAAGAAGGTAAATTATACACATCCCACTCCTGCAAAATAATTATGTTAGGGTTTATAAATTATGAAGTTTAAAAAACAAATGTTAAGATCTGGTATTCTGACCAGTTCTGGAGAACCAGTAGCAGACATTTTGAGTAGTTCGGAGAAACGGTAAATACCATCTCTGACTGGTTTCACCTCCATCTATTCTCTGCCTCCCGAGTCCCAGCTGATCAGGAGGAAATGGGGATTTTGCAGTAACCTTCCCCTGCCATGCCCACCAAGCCATGCCCACAGAACTGGTAGTAAAAAAATTTGAATCGCACCACTGGTTAAGAGGGAAGAAAATACAACTTTCATTGTTGGGTTGAATTTCTGTGATAAGAATGAATATTTTGCCTAGAATGATATTTTTGTTTCAGATAATACCTGTTTTGACAACCAATCCACAATTTAAACAGTGGCAAAAGGATATATCTAACTTTGTACGGCAAGTAAAACACCACAAGTGAAATGTAATACGTTACAACCTGCAACGCAAAGAGAAAGATTGGTTTATCTGATTTGAAATTGTATTTTGCAGCTCCTGGGAACTAGGAACTACAAGATTGATGTAGATTTTTAGAATTACTGTGTTAGACATGCCGTATTGAGACTACAGAATAGATACAAATACAGGTTGTATTTGGAAACACCTTTGTGGCTCTCAGGACCAGAATTTTTTATATGGAAGAAATAAGAGACAAGCACAAATGATTGACGTACTATGAGATACTAGTATTCTGTCAAATGGAGTACAAAAACACAGTTGTTAATGGTTTTCCTATTTACAATCTTCAGAAAGATTAAAAGTAGACAAAAGTATAGTTTTAAGACAGATTCGAAATGAAATTGTGTACAAATGATGAACATGTGACCTCTAAAACAAACCTTTACTGAAATTTGAAAGAGATAAAAAAACAAGAGAAAGAATGTATGATAAAATGGACTAAATTTTTGGTGATATACAAATAGAACAATGGGAAAATATATGATGGAAAAGATTGACATTTACACTATTATAAACTTAAAGCATTTTTAATAAAATTATATATACCATTTTCTGTAAAAGAATAAAATGAACTGATCTATGGTTTTCATGATTTAGGATAGGTTATAGAAAGAAGAGAATCATGATGTAATTTTAGACAAAGAGGTAAATTTGCAGTTGTACTTAACAATCTTTTTACTTTCTTTTCTATTTTTCTTCTACCTTTTTTCTTTTTGCACTTTAGCTTTCTCATTTATTTCTTTTTTTCTTTTCTATTCTATTTTAGTTCATATTAACTTTTACTCTTACGTTTAAAACTTTCAATAAAATTATATCTTAATATGAAGATGTGCTGGATATCAGCTATGGTTTTATCTGGACTGAGAGTGGTTAATGCTAGGAAGAAAAAGGCATTGTAATCCAAATCAAGATTAATTTGTCTTCTTTTGAAAGACTCAAACCTACTTAATAAGGTAAAGTGGAAAGATGTTCACCAAAGAATTTGCTTCAGTCAGTAAGTAAGGTGGCATAGCCCCAGAATGGGTCCCAGAGGAAACACAACCTAATTCTTAATGAATAAGAGAATTAAGGGTGGAATAAGGAACAAAATTATTGCCTTTAAGAATTTAGATGGAATATTTTTGGGCTGAAAACATCAAAACTTCAGCCTCGAATAGTTTAATGGCTGATGGTATATAGTTGTTGCCATGTTGACTTGCATATCTAAATTGCAAATGACCCTTTGAGGGCTTTTATAAGAAGGAACTTTTCTTGATTGGTAGAAGATTGAAAGTAAATACCTAAATAATTAAGTCATGACCTGCTCATAGATCTTCCATTGATCTTGGAGACCTGAAGCACTTTCTAGAGTTATTAAAATCTTTGTGATTAAGAGTAATTATTCTCAAGATGTTCCCTAAAGCACTGAGAAGGTTATGCTTCAAAGAATCTATTCAAGCCTACCTGGGTTATAGAACGAATAGGTACATCAGTATAGAGAACAATAGGGAGAGGACAATGGGCGGAAGGTGGTTAATGAAATTCTGATTTAGCAAAAACAATATCATCAATGTGTAGGTTAAACAATAGTGGGACATGAATACGGCCCGGTTTTATACCTGTAAAGGTGGGCATTTGTATGGTGGTATTAACATAGATGACAATTAATGCTAGGTGGCATAGCATTATACATTGGCCTATAGTTGAATGACCAGGTCTAAACTCTGTGTTAATGGTTTACTTTGATACTATCCAATCCAAGAGTATCAAAGTAAACCACTTTATTAATTACAGATTAAAAAAACTGGTAATTTGCTGTCTGATTTGTCCCCTTGTACAGAAAGAATAATGGAATTGTGTCATTCTTAGGGAATCTATAAGGAGTTATTTAAGGTATTAAAAAGGAGAGCTAGCAGATGCTGACCAAACGGTTAAATTTTAAAAGTTCTTTTGAAATAATGTCTTTGCCAGGGGCCTTGCTATTTTTTCAGTTGGGAAATTAATTTTTGAACTTAATATGTAGACTGGAGGCCATTCTGGAAGGGGGTCATCTGGTGGCAGAATGTACAAATCACCACCTGGAGATGTATTAAATAGGCCACGGAAGTATCCATTTCAAGACTCAAAAAAGATCAAGTTGCTATTAGCCGGGTTAGATTTTACTGAGGATTGGGAAATGACAACAGGCAGTCATCTTTATTTGTTATAGCTTGTTGGATTTTGGTCCAGCTCTTTATTTCTTCTTATTCCATACTTTTGTTTCATCTTCTTTAGAAGTCTTTTTATAATTGTTTTTGTAGAGTACAAAATGTTCCCTGGTACTTTGTTACTTTGGACATTCTTACATCCAAGTATTACTAATCCTTTCACTGTGACTCATTCTGTATTAAACCAAGACTTAGACTGATTGCTGATTGAATTGAAGAGAGGAGGAGAGTTGATCATGTTTTAGATATTCTTGAGCTAAACCAATACTTTTTTTAAAAAAATTACAGTGATTTATTCAAAGGCATTGCTAGTCACCTTTACAGCCTATTGAGATATCCAACTAGAAAGAGCTGAGCTATAACCACAGAAAGCTTCTTAGACCACATTGAACGAGGATAACAGGAATGAGGAGAAAGTGTCTGCTTAATTAAATTACTAGCAAAGGATATTGCGGCCGGGTAGGTGTATACTCACCACATGAAAAAGCATCAGAAATGTTAACGGTGAGTGGAAAATGTATTAAAAATTAACATATAATCCAAGGAGAGGTTCCTCTAGAACCTTAAAAGATTAATTTTCCCTCTGAGCCACTAGGCAGAGGCCCATTAAAGGGACCTCATATAAAAACCACAGTAAATGTTGTGTTATGTAGAAACTGAGGACTGGGATCCATCTTCCATTTATTTGCATTTATTTAAATGATTACTTTCTTGTTTCCATGGGAACATTCCAGTGTACCCTCAGTCAAATGAAGCACCAACCAAAAGGTAACATTTGAAAAAGTAAATCAAAAGCAGTCATGAGAGTAAAAATAATTCCACACATAATTTTAAATCAGATTGTCTAAATGGGAAATGTTAAAGCAGGATGTAAAGAAAATCTTTTCTTCAATCTCCAATGCCTTCTTCCTTTAATCATTCTGAGAAACAGTCCAATGTCTAGTAAAAACAGAATCTCTGATACCCCAAAAATTTTATTTAAGAGGTTCATAATGTAGCGTCCATAAGTGCACTAATGTCCCTATTGTCCCTGTCACATTTTAACTTTTTTCATTTTGCTCATTCAAATTTGTAAATTTCATTTGACAAACAAACAAACAAACTTGAATTGGGAAAGGAAGTGAGTATTTCAGCACTGAAACTTCTAAGAAGCTAGTAATCTTTTAGTGCCTCTTCTTGCCCTCTTTGCAGTCCTAATTTTCTGTGGATTTCTTTCTGCAGTCTATTTGCCATTATTCAGCTTTCTCTTCCCAAATCTGCCATCTCAGAATGCAACCTTATAACCAGTCACGAACCCCTTTGAACTTAATGGAACGCAGTTCTGGATAAACATGTCCAGAATTATCCCGTCTGGCTCTAAACAATCTCTGGCAACAACTCAGCCACTTTCAGTTTTTTGGAAATAAGTAATTAGTCCAGCCTTTTCATCTTTGAACACAATTAGTTGATTGAAAAGTCCTAAGAATATTTCACAACTGTTCCCAAAGTGGCTTCATGATTGACTTTAACTTTATTCGCTTTGTTCATTTCTCAATAGTATTGAGCTGAATGCTCACGTTGTCCAATGTATGACAGTAAGCCTAGTATCTGCTTAGAAAATGCAAAGCATTCAAGCATTCATTCAATGATTAAATCTACTTTGCTTGCATTCCATCTGAGCAATCTGCCTCCAACTTCTGAACTCTGTATTTTCTAGTAATCCAATTTATTTTCTAACTACATTATCATTTTTTTTTCAAATCCGCATCCATCTTATAAGCTTGTGATGTTTGTTCCACCTAAAATTATTTCGACAGCAAGGATAACAGAGCATCAAATATTTTTTAATTTTACTTTCTAACTTACAACTGTTACAACAATTACCTCGAACAGTTATTCATTCAATGACTACAGCAGAATTTTAATTCAACTTTTTGGAAATAATTACGGGTGGTGAGTTATGATTTGTGTTCACTACAAACGCATGGGTTAAGGAGGAATATTAACCTGTTCAAGCTTGAATGAGAAGCATATTTTACTTATGATTTGCTTTTCTTTTACAAGCCCTTAGATAACATAATTTTGACTGTTGCCCTTCTTTTCTAAGGAGAATTAATCACAGTTGGCTCAAATTTCACCATTGGTTTTGTTGATAATTATTTTATGATGCTCTGCTGCTATGTGTGTATTTTATATTATGTATTTTTCTGTATCTGTTATATTGAAAACCCACAAAGTCATGCATGTGAGATGAAGGGCTATATAAATTGAACAAGTAAATAAATGACCTGTCTGTGACAATGGTAGAGCCAGTTTGGTTTGGTGGTCAAGCCACAAGACTAGAAGCCAGGAGAGTGTGAATTCTAGTCCTACCTTAGGCACAGAGGTGGGTTTTTACTGGTTCTATCTGGTTCTATAGAATAGGTAGTAACTCTGCGGTGACGTCATGGAGCCGATTCTGTCAGTGGCTCCGTGGGCACCGCCATCTTGGATTTTGCTTCTGCGCATGCACAGAAGCTAGTTTTTGACTGCTGCCCATGCGCTCATTGTACAAGCTATTGTACAAGTTATTATTCCACTGTGCCAGACAACGGCATATGTCATTGTGGTGGAAACAAGCGAGAGCATCACAACAGAGCTCCGCACAGCATTAGCAACCGACCAATGGTTGCAGGATAATCGGGCACTGTGTACATACCAAGATGGGTTGGCTTGGTAGAATTCTAAATTATATGTCCTGTCATCTTTGCGACCTGTAGTGTTACATCATTGCCACGACGTCAAACAAGCAGGGCATTTTGGTTCCTGAAGACCCTGCATCTAGCGCAGTGGCAATTTTGGTGGCCGCGAATGAGAATGGAGATCGAAGCATATAAAAAGCTGTCCAATGTGTGAGGTGATGAAGGCCCATCCTGGAAAACCTCTAGGGCTACTGCAATCTGTAGCAGATCCCGTCCAGCCATGGGAGGAGATTGCTATGGATTTCATAGTAGATCTCCCTGAGTAACAGGCATACAGTCATTTGGACTGTTATAGACCTGTTCTCAAAACAGGCCCACTTTGTACCATGTGTCGGGATACAATTGGCACAAAGATTGGCTAAAATGTTCATTAGCCACATCTACCATCTCCATGGGATGCCACGATGTATCATCTCAGATAGGGGAGTGCAATTCACCGCCAAGTTCTGGTGTGATTTTGTTCAGCTCATAGGATCCACCCAAGGATTGAGCTCCACATTTCACCCCAGTACCAATGGGGCTTCTGCATGAGCAAATGCCATGGTGAAATGCTATCTGAGATGCTACATCACATATCAGCAAACAGACTGGGAAGGGCTCCTTCCATTCGCAGAAGTAGCTATAATAACACAGTGCACAGCAAAGAACAAGCCAACAGGAAGAGGTAGGAAAACAAACCATTTAGTGTAGGCGATCAAGTCTACTTGTCCAACAAATACATTAAGTTATGGGTGCCATGCAAAAAACTAGGCCCAAAATCCCTAGGCCCATTCCCAATTATCTGGGTTATTAATCCCATGACTGTAGAATTAAAACTGCCTTCCCTATTAGGTCGCATACACCCAGTCTTTCACAGCAGCCTGCTGAAACCAGTGGATTCCACTAATGTTTGACCCCTACAGGAGCCGCCAGGACCAGTGAGAGCAGACCACTACGAGATAGATAGGGTTCTGGATTCTCGATGGCATAGGGGTAAACTCCAGTACCTAGTGAGATGGAAGGGTTTTCCGGATACTGAGGCATCCTGGGTACCAGATAAGGATGTCAGTGCAGCCCGACTGCTGCAACAGTTCCACAGATGGTACCCTGACAAACCAGGGGGGACGGATGTGAAGCAAACTCCTGTTATTAACAACCCTCCTTTCTGTCTTACAGATAGAGTGGAGCCACCTGTTGAGCCCATTCCAGGGCTTGCCATACCTGGGGGATTGTGTGTCAGCTGCGGTGACGGCACAGCAGCTCCAGAGGCAGCAGAGGCAGTGACCCATTTGAAACAAACATCACAAAGCTGTGACAAGCCAAGATCGTGTTGGCACTGGCCAGCTGATGCCGGCGTTCCTTTCTTTGATGCTGGCCAGCCCAAGAAAGTTGCCGTATGTTCCGGATGGCCAGCTGGGCAGCACTTAGCTGGTGATACCAAAGACAATGATTGCGCCTAGCTGAGGCGCCCAGACTGTTTAATAGATCACGTTGCCCAGCTGTCAGTGGAATGCCAGAACCGGATCAAGGTTACTGGGTGGTTGGGGGGTGGAGCCGACTATATAAAGCAGCACTGGTAGGCAAACGCTCCCAACGCTGACTTTGCATAGCTTTCATGCTAATTCGTTGTGTTCTGTTGGAAGCCTGTTTTTGGGAATTAACTCCAGATTTGACCATGTATTTTCTAGCTTGGTTTGTTCTTGCAGGGCTTGGCCCAGGACAGGCAGAGAACTCCCTCTGAAGAAGCTTTTTTTCAGCCCTAAGTCTTTGCAGGCTTTTTTCATTGCTTCTCTCTATCAACTGTGCTTTAGAAGCTTTTTTTCAGTCCTAACCAGGGGATAAAATAATGTGCTGAAGCTGAACAGACTAAGCCAGATGAATACCTGGTAGGCAGGTACCTGGTAGGAATACCACACTAGCCAGATGAATACCTGGTAGGCAGATTTTCCCCCCTACTTTTCTTCCCAAAAACTAAGGTGTGTCTTATACTCCGAAAAATATGGTATATTTACGCAAATACACAAAGATGGCTTGACTTTCTGCAAAAGGCAATATTCCAAATTCAGATCAGTATCTTGGGGTTACTTGCCATGTTGAGATCACTTGCAAAAAACTTACTTCAAGTTATATGAAATCGAATTATATTAAATTAAGCAAAGGTGGAAGGTAGAATAAATAGCCATTATATTTTAACAACATATTAAACCAAAGGTTGACTTTCTTCTTATTATTATTCTCATGTTCTCTGAGATCTACACATGAGGTAAAAAATCAGGGGGGGAAAGTGTCTAAAAGGTCCTTTTTCAAAAGGCAACTGGACTTTGTTTTTCTTGAAGACATTTTGCTTCCCATCCAAGCTTCTTCTTCAGTTCTTTAGTCAGAATTGGATGAGAAGTGAAATCCCTTCAAGAAAAACAAAGAAAGTCCACAGTTGTCTTTTCAAAAAGCACCTTTGGGACAACCACGGACGACTGAAAATCTCCAGACATTCAGGAAAAAAAATTGTTTAGCAGATCAAAACACTAGGCTCTACTCTCTTATTTGCTGCAGGATTGCCTCTGAGCCCTACAAATGCCTGAGATGAAACAGGGCATTATGGGAGATTTAATTTGCCTTCTGGAAAAAGGGGGCGGTTCTATGATTTACCATCAGCACCAGAACAATCACTTTGTGGGATCCAAATGAGCGTCTGGTGCACAAAGTGTCTAATAGGCCGATACAACATCCTCCTTCCAATCTTCAAACTCAGAAACCAAGGATGTGATATTTCAGCCAGCTGGGAATTACTGCTTTGTCCTTCAAGCGGTTACCTTGCCCTTCTTCCCACACAGACAGCTCTTATCTGCCAAGAATTTGTAAATGCATGTAAGGGGGCTTCATATCTATCCTCCAGACTTCCATGCTATTATTAGCTGGAAGCAAAACCTCCCTACATTCAGCCACAGACAAACTTCTCTTGGAGATCTTTGCCAAACGCAAAACATGTGGCGTCTTTCATATTGTAGGACAGTGATGGCAGTGCGTGCACTAGCGCAAACACCGCCCCCCGAATTGAGCCGCTATTTGCCCTCCAGAGGGTTCAGACTTCCCTGAAGCCTCCAGAGAGTGAAAAACGGGAAGCATCCTGAAGCCTCCGGAACCTTCAGGGAAGCCTCCTGAAGGTGAAAAACGGCCCAGCAGGCAAACCGGAAGTTCGGGAACGGACTTCCAGTTTGTCTGTTGGGCTGTTTTTCACCCTCCGGAGGCTTCAGGGAAGCGTCCGGAGCCTTTAGGAAAGCCTCCGGAGGGTGAAAAATGGCCAAAAATCAAGGTCAAAATGGAGCTGAAAGGGCAACACCTTGCGCCCTCAGAAATGGCTCTGCGCGCCACGCCACAGGTTCGCTATCACTGTTGCAGGAGCTCCATGCGCTGCATTCAACATTTCCCCTTTGCATAGTCCCAACCCCCAGGCAAAGCTACTGCCCCGGGAATGGTGGCACCTCTTACCCAAAACAGTTCTGGAAGTCCTTTTCGTATCGCTTGCTGTCCGTGAAACGGGAGCTTGAAGACTTGGCCCTGCAAATACAGCAACCCTCCAAACTGCGATACATCTTCGGTTTGTGAAAGCCGAACATGGTTCCGTCCCTCCTTTAAGTCTGCAGGGGTAACAGGAGGGGAGGGGAAGATTGAGCTTAAAAAAAAAAAAGAGAGAAGAAAAACAAGGAGGACACTGTGAAAGGGTGAAGAAATCTCCTCCAGTTATGGTTCTTCTGCCAACTGACACTCTGCATTGCCATCAAAAATGCTCTAAATTAAGTATTACCACAACTGCCCGTCCGTAAAGGCTGAAGTCTCAAATCCATCTTCATCGCTATGGATCACACTGGCAGCTTTTTCCGCCCTTCCTCTCAAGGCAAAGGATCTTACAGGAAATGCAATGAGACTTGTAACAAGGTGACCTAAGACACAAGATGGAATGCCAAAAGCAAAATGAAAAACAACAACGCCTGTCTTGTGGAAGGGAACAGATCTATCTGTTGTGGTTCACCAGGAGCCTGCGGAGCTGGCAGATGAGTCGGACAGTGGAGAGGAATATGGGTCACCTCTGGAGTCTAGGGAAGGCTCGGACGGGGCCTCTGCATCAGAGGCAGAGATGGGGCCAGGGCCATCTGGGAGTGGTGTGCTGGCCCTGTGGGGTCTGATAGCAGCGATGCAGAGGGACGGGGGTGGCAGTCCCTAATGCGTGGATGTGCAGAGCTGCTAGAAGACAAGAGCCGTTGGAAAGGAAAAGGGCTACTCAGGAGTAAGGCTGGGAGGGGTTGGACCCTCCCAGAAGACTTAAAAGAAGAGCTCCCAGATTTCGGAACTCGTTTGAAATCATCTCGCAACCACCGTGCATGCGTGGCAGAGACTCAACAACCAGCTGGCTGGCGGGAGGCACACATGCAGGCACAGCGGAACTGAACAGCTTGAGTGCCCATATAGGGCACTGTGTACTACTACCTGTGGCATGCGTAACATAGGTTTACCATCATGGACCTATAGCTTTCTAAATGCTTAGTGGGTATTAAGAGTTAAGCTGGTCCCCACCCACTAAATTGCAATCAGGAAGAAGTTATGATATAGTACATGGAGGAAAGATCCATTAGAGCAGTTTCATGAGCCAGTGAGTTTAGCCTCGCCTAATTTCCCACAAGTGGAGAGCTTTTTCATGGCTCATTCTAGGGATCAGATTTACACAGGAGAATGGCTAAATTCACCAGATCTGATTCATTAATCTTGCAACTATGCATTGTAATGGAATGTGTGGATGACCTTGGGGAAGGAGGGGAGGAGATGCTGCCTAGGAAACAATCAGACAAGAGAGGAGGCAGCAGCCTCCAGGGGCTGAACCGGTAGAAAGAAACTTAGAAAGGACCTGCCCTAATGAACCAAGCAGTTAAAAATGGTGCAGGAAGTTTGTTCTTTCAGACTTGCAAGATTCTGTTAATGTTGCCTTGCAGTAAAGTAGAATTAGTTCATTTGGCCATGTTTCCTTGTCTGTTTTACCTGGGAAGACTGATGCACATCATAGTAAATTGACTATACTATGACTAGGTTTGCACAAAGGAAAAACCAAGCTAACCACACTTTGTAAACCTAGTCAGGTTTATCACGCAGTATCACTCCAAAATTAGGTACAGGTAGTCCTTGACATTACGGCCACAATTGAGCCCAAACTTTCCTTTGCTAAGCAAGATAGTTGTTAAGTACCGTGTTTCCCCAAAAATAAGACAGGGTCTTATTTTCTTTTGAACACCAAAATATGGCCTTGGCCTTATTATCGGGGGG
>JANHFT010002242.1:3471-16209 GCA_032467955.1 Pseudoxenodon macrops | reverse complement strand
ATTTGTACCCTATGACTATCATTACGTGTTGTACCTTATCATTCTTGATAAATGTATCTTGTCTTTTTATGTACACTGAGACCACATGCACCAAAGAGAAATTCTTTGTGTGTCCAATCACACTTGGCCAATAAAGAATTCTATTCTATTCTATCTTCAAGAATGAACCTGATAGATTGACTGACTAATGAACTGAAAAAAATTATAGATAAGAAATTATAGTAAAATAATTGTGTTAATTATTAATTGTGGTTAGCACACATTCCTAAATGAAAATCAGGAATGTGCAATGCACAGCAATATATTGTTCACTAGCCCCAGTTACTGTGTACAAAAATGGCTTACGTCAGCAAATTATTGTTATGTAGTTAGCAATGTAAGAGAATCCCAGGACACTCAAACAAGACTAAATCTGAGTAGTACTTACACACACACACACACACACACACACACACTAGGATAATCAAGTAATATTTCCCTACTTACAGATATTAAAAACAAAAATGTGTTGTGTCCATGTAAAACATATGTGATAGTTTCAGTTTTGATCTTAATCTACAATAGCCTTAAACTAAATTTAGGCATTTTTATTTGATTTAATTGGTATAATTCTAAACAGCTTCAGTCTCATCCATGGACATCCTGTTCCATTCCAGGATTGGCTCCCACTACTCCAAATCCGTAAATATTTTTTGGATGTGAATTTGGGAGATTTGTTAGATAGATACAAATGTTGCAGCAATGGCTTTGGGAGCCCAACCATCTAGCGGTAATTCTATTTAAAAGCCAACAATAGAAATGTAAAGTTTCTTTAAGCAAGCAAAAGCCTATAAATGTATTGAAAACTCAGTACAGTTTTTTTGTACCAATGGACCATAACAATTTTTTTTCAAAATAAATGCATCAGAATAATATGGAAAAATATTTTCTTTCCCTTTTTCCCTTTCTTTGTGATCTTTCCCTCCATGTCTTAATTCTCCTGACATTCCTTTCTTATTATACTACTTAACATTATATTTTATATAGTTTATTCAGAATATTTTGATGCAGTTATAATGGTAATGTACTTGAGAGAAACTGTAAAAAGTAGTTGATTTTGATTAGATCATATTCAGAAATATTTGTGAACTACAATTGTTATATTTACCAGAAAGGAGTATGAGGTTTTTCCCCCTCCAAATAATAAGCAGTGAATTGGGGGGAGGGCCAGACTCTTTTACATCCATTGAGGAAACCGTCATAGCTGAAGATATAGTTGAAGGCAGTGGGTCACCAGGAGATGCAATTAAGTGGTTTATGTCTGGCAGGAACCAGGGAGGAGGCATTGCTGTTATTTCAGAGGAGTGAGCTGGTTTGTTCTTCTGTCCTACTGTTGTTGCTTAGAATACATTAACATAGGAAGACGTTGCTCCAAACAAGTGTGTGTGTGCGTGTGCGTGCGTGCATGTGTGTGTGTGCGTGTGTGTTCAAATAATGGAATTCAAAGCAGGAGAAGCTGCTGATACAATGTCGTGTGAGTTGGGGGGAAAGCTCTTTTGTCAACTTTTATTTTCAGATAGTGAAGGTTGTTAAGACTCCTCTGGCTGTGGAAGCTCTCAATGAGGACTCAGAAAAATCCAAATCCTCCTCCTACCGATAGTAGAGAGTTGCATGAATAGAGAAGCTCTCCATTAAAGACTTTCATCTGTATATACTGCAAGAATCAGGAAGAAAATGGTGCTAGCACAATGACTGAAAATGATTAATGGTCTTCAAGCTATAAGCTGCTGAATTCAGTGGGGCATATTTACAGAATAATCACACCGAGTTGCTTGAGCTTGGAGCCCACCACAAAGGCCAGTAGAAGGAAAAAAGAAATACCCCAAGGATACCTTCCCCTGTTTCCACACCAGCTTGCTTAGCATAAGCAGAACTAAACAGATTGATTAACTTCACAGAAGTAGCTCATGCATACTTATCTGAGAATAAGTGGGCCTTTGCTAGGGAATAAGCATTCATAGCTTTATGTGTATTTCAAGCAACTTTCTGCATGTGAGGGTATACTTGTATGCGTATGCATGAGAAAGTAGTGTATGAGACTATTCATCTGTGCTCAGCTTCTTCGATAAATGAGGTGCAAGAAACAGCATAGGAAAAAAATGCAGTTAGGGGTACTGTAGAAAAATATTACATTTTGTGGGCTTACAGTATATGATGTTTATTTAGGAGCCAGTCAAGTAGTTTTCTTCAATAGATCTTTATTGAAAAAGGAATGTAATGCTCACTAACCACATTAATTTGGGGACTGTCACACATCACATACCAATGTGTATCTACATTTGAAGGATAATGGAGACTTTTCAATTGTTGCATGTGATGTTTCTCCCCAAGAGATTATTTGCAAAGTTTTGATAAGCCACTGCCCTCTGCTTTCATTGAAGCGTAGATGTAATTTGGAGATTTTATTACCAATTTGAGTCTTATAGAATATTCTAAGGCTTGTGATGGAGGTCTTAAGGGTATAATTCTAAATGCTGTTATTCAGTGAAAATCATGTTCTAGTATTACTTTGAAAATAAATATCCATTTTAAAATTGATTTCAAAGGTGTATTAACAAGACGTGTGTGTGTGTGTGTGTGTGTGTGCGCGCACACATGCACACGCCTTGAGACCAGTGTTGACTCTTAGTGACTGCCTAGACATGTCCTTGCAGTTTGGGAGGCGACATCCTGTAAGTGGGTTACCCTTGCCTGCTTTCCAGGGTTGAGGGAGAATGACTGGTCCAAGGTCACTCAGCTGGTTTTGTATTTAAGGCAGGACTAGAACTCACATTCTCCCAGTTTCTAGCCTGATGTCTTAGCTACTACACCAAACTGGCTCTTTTAAGAAGACAAAGTGTGGGAAGAAAAATCAAGCCCTCCCTTCACACATTCTTCCCTCTGTGATTCAAAATCACAAATTAGAGTAAGCTCCAGACAAACATCAAAGTGCAACAGGAAACACCAAATATGATCAGGTGAATATTCCTTTTTATCTAATCTTAACCTGATGTCTCTTTGATCAACTGAGAAAAAGAGATTTTCCTGAAAGAAACTCCTGCCTTCAATCAACAAGCACAAACCCACATTCAACAGGGAGCTTAACTACAAAGGCGTCACTTCCTGGAAAACCAGCTAAGTGCATTTTCTTAGAATTCTTAGAGGGTGAGCTTTTGTCTTCAAGGAACAGTAACAATACTTTCCTATATGAGGCACTATTGAGAAAGATTTAAACTGTGGCCACCTCCAACAGCTGATTGTGTATGGTGCTCTTGGAATGAACATCACCTCTGATTCAAGCAACTACCTGCATTCTTTATTCCCAGTTCGGAAACAAACCTGGTAGACTTCTTTATTACAAAAGGCAATGGGAATTTTGCTTTTTTGGTGAACTTGATAGCAAAGAAGTAAAGATGGTAGGTATTTTTTGTTTTCTTTTGCTCTTCAAAATGGTTAAATACAGGCAGTGAATCAGGGAAGGAAAACAATGATTAATCCAAATGATAAAGGCAGGATTATGAAGGATAAGCACCTTTTAGTGTCAATAACATTCAGAATCTTGAAGCAATGGACTTTCTTATACTAATGTGTGGCTGTGAACACTGCACCATAAGAGAGGACAAAAAACTCTGGACCACAGGAAGCAGCAGTCAGTTCTAGACCAAATAAAGGTTGTCTGCTCTCTTGAAGAGACAAGCACAAACTTCAGTACATACTTTGGAATGTGACTGATTATGAGCCTGAGGAAAACAGCAAAGAAGACTATGGGTAAAGCAGTTAGATGTGATCTGGAGATTACAGTGAAGTTTTATTGGTCAAAGTGTTTATGGATTTGTTCATTTAGAATCACTAGGAACTGGACCTAACTAACTAGTGCTTAACAAATTTCAAATCACAATCCTGTTCTTTGTACAAAATGGGATTTTCACAGGTCTGATCTCCAATCCCAATATGCGTGCACTTGGAAACACTCTATTGTTAGGCTCCTGCACTCATCTATTTATTTAGTACAAAGACTTCAGAGGCCAATGTGACAAATCTGGATTACCTTCCTGAGCTCAGCAAGTTGGGTTCACAGTTCAGCTTTGCATTTCAGAATATGCACTTTGCAGATTTGTCAAAATCAAGATTTAAAAAATGTTACTCCAACCACATCCCCAAGCTATTTGCTTCCTTGACTGTTAGTTTAACAATGTTTCTTTAAAACATGCCTTCATTTTCTAGAAATCCCTGAAAGATACCCAACTTTCACTCCCATGGGGTATGTGTTGCTGTTGATAGTCTAAGTTAGGAATTGAAAGGGTAGCCCCTTTGAGATGGTGTTTTTCCCACTGTAGAGTAAAGTAAAGTAAAAGTCTCCCTTGAGTTACTCCTGGTGACTATTTCTAGGCAACAATAAGGAAATGGTTTGTCATTACCTTCTTCCCTGAGTGCCTCAGGAAATTGTAAGAGTGGCAAGAGACTCATAACTGCAATGGTAAGTCTCATGGCCATACGAAGAGGGAAAGTTTTGAAAATGTTTTTCTCAAGCTTGCCATTAAGTGATGATAAACTTCTCCCACTCCCCCAGCAAAATGCCGCTTTCATTACTTCAGAAATCAAAAGGTAGCTGGCAAGGCCGGTTTTTACAGCCTTGGCCCTAATCTTAAAAGAAAACAAAGCTCCAGCACAGCAATGCCTCTTTGCCCACTCATCCCTTGTTCCCTAGTCTTAATGCCCTTTCTCACAAATCTGCTTCCTAATCTTTGAATATACCTAGAAAATAGCCCATCATTCCAGGTTTTGAGCGCTACTTATTTGGTATGCAGTTGAAAGCTGCCCAAGTCAAAACTTTTTTTAAAGGTTTCCAAAGCAGTCAATGAGTGAAGGAGACCGAATAGTAATAGGACTGTGCAGTTTTTCAACATGGTGCTTGGCTTCACTGCAGCAACTCCTCAAACTACTTTGTGAACCAAAAAACCCCTTGTACATATGTAAAACTGAAGCAAAGAAGCCTTTTTTTTTTGTTCCACCCACCTCAGCTCGCATTTGAAATCACTAGAAAGAGTGCACAGAAGCCTCATCCACCAGAGCTTCTGGTTATCTACTGAAAGCTTCTTATGTCCATTGAAAATGCTGTGAGATCAAACAAGAAGCCTCATTCAAGCAAAAAATATTGTGCATTCACCTTGATTAAGAGAATGGTGTCACAACCAGACATGCCAATTTGATCTAGCGATTAAGGCACCAAGCTAAAAGCCAGGGGGAAATGAGTTCTAGTCCCACTTTATGCATGAAAGCCAGCTAGGTGATATTGGACAAGTCCTTTCCTGTCAGTGCAACTCACCTCAGTGCAACTCAGTGCAACTCACCTCACACCTCACCTCAGGGTTGTTCTTGTTGTGGGGAAAACAGGAGGAGGAAGGAGTAATTAAATTAAATAGGTTTGTTGCCTTGAGTTATTGATAAAATTAATAAAGGCAGGATAAATACTGGATTTAAGATTGTCTCTTTTCAATTACTTAAGCAGCTGTAAATGTTTATTGATATTTTGAACTACCTAGAACAGGGGTGTAAAACTCATGGGACGTTTTGGGACTTTTTTCCCCCTTCACTAAATCATGCATTGACATGGCCAGCATGTGAAGCATCCAGCCCACAGGCCTGGAGTTTGACAGCCCTGACCTAGAAGCATTATTTCTTTTTTTTTTAATTTGTAAGATTTATACACTGCCTTTCCATCGTGATAAAGAATCTCTACTACAGCATTGTGTGCCATTCCTTCTCTCTCACTATAATCAACACATCAAAATCCCCCCCTTTCCCCCCCCCAAGATGGTTAGATTGTCACCTTCTGAAACTGGGGGTGGAGAGAAGCAAGCCTCTGATAAAATTCTTCAAGCAACATCTGCTCTCTTGCACTTTGCTAAATCTTTGGTTCTGTGGCCTCTTCAATCATCCATAAGAACACAGATGCCCTAGGATGCCATTCAGTGAGTGATGGCATATTGTGATAAATATACTGGTATTCGTTTTCTGACTCAACTCAAATTCTGTTTCTGGTTATAGATTTCAACATGGCACTTGTGCTAATGAGATGTTCAACATCAGTGCTATGAAGCTTAGCTGCTAGGAGACGTGCCATGAGTGTTGTCACATTTCTGTCTTCATTGAATATGAAAGAAAATGGACTAAATGACATGTCATTGTAAGAAGAACATTGATATTGTCAAGTTGAAGTGTCTCCTCATATTCTCATGACAGCTCTGCCAGATCAATGTTTGTTCCTAGCCCTGCATGGCTTTCCAACTTTACTGAGGATTGGAATGTAGTGAAAGCTTCATAATCAGGTCAGGATCAGCTTGAAAACACTGACTCAAGAACTCAACAAGAGAGTGAACCTTTTCATTTCAAATACAAACATTTATCCTGTCAGATACATACTGTTGGCATTTCTTGTTCATGTGGTTTGTTGCCAGATGAATTTCTTTCAGCCTTGCTGTTCCATCTGGCTACATAATCATTTCATCTCTGAAAGTTGAGAGCCAGAGTTTTTTCAGGTCAGGATAAACTTCACCACATTCAGCTCCTTAATTCATTAACAGCAGAAACTTCAGCATTCCACATAGCCAGATGCATTTATTGCACTCAGGAATGTATGTATGTATGCATGCCTGCTTGTTTTTTACGCCACTTTAATCAAAGAAATCTAAGTAGTATAAAACTGTAAGAATGTATCAAGTGTAAAACAAAATCCATGCACTGTTTTTTTTAAATTCAGATTTCTTCATAAAGAGATCTAGAAAATCCCAGGACACTAAGATAAAAGCACAAATAAGAAGAAAAATTATATCCAGATGATTTGAAACTCTTGGGGAGTGAAAAGCAGAGGACAATTAACTTCTGCAGTGTCAAATTCAAGTTCCTTGAATCTCAGCCACGAAGTATGCAAGTATGTGCTAAGGTCTATAAGCTGTTGTAATCAAATTTTGATTACTAAATTATTTGCAGATCAATCTAAAATGTTTGTTCAATGAGCAATCTACACCAGATTTTCAATAAATGATAGAAGATTCTTCATTACCCCTCCTTTTAGATTGGAAGCCAGTCCACAAACCAGACATCTTACTGACGTTCATCTGTGTTCAAGGAAGATGTTTGCATGATTAAAATATTACTTCTAATTATTCACATTGTGTGTTATTGTATTTCACTGTGAGTCACCCAGAGTTGTCTGGAGTCAGGCAGCACTTAAATTGAATACATTAAATTGAATGATTAGAAGTTTTGGTCTAACTGCCTTGCTGCAGGCATTTTCAACTGCAGACAACACTCTTTTTCTTCCACAATTATAGGATTCACTAAAAAAAATTTGTTTCTCATCACCAGATTTTGCTATGACTTTCACTACTACATACCATTCTGATTCATTTCACTCTTCCATCACTCTTCAGGGGAATATCAATGTTTCTTTGCTACTTTCTGACTGCATTGCAGAAGTTCTGTAGTCATTTGGAGACAAATACAAAAGACCACTTCAGTTCAATCCTGCTTTATTTAAGAAAAAAACAGAGAGTCAACTTGTTCCCAACTACTTTTGCAGAAAATAAGTTTGCACATAGTCTGTTTTTCAGTATTCCGTATATCTGTAAAAGGAAGGAAGCCATTTTCCTTGGTAAGTTTTTATAGGCCTTGGATAAGCCTGGAAACCTGTGCTAACTCTACATGTGTCAGAGTTGACAACTGGATTCATTAATACTTTTACTGTGCTAAAATTATTCCAAATGTTTCTGAATGTTCTCATTTGTTGTAAACAGTACAACCTTTTGTCATAAATGGCATTTGAGTATTCTTTGCAAACAGTGTAGTTTATCATGAAACATGCACCTAATGTAGCCAAAGGTCTATGGAGATTGTTAGTCATCCAGGTCATGGTTGTCCCAAAGGTGCTTTTTCAGGAAGCAATTGGACTTTCTTCTTGTTGCTGTTTTCTTTGAAGACATTTTGCTTCTCATCCAAGAAGCTTCTTCAACTCTGACTGGATCACCATCTGACTGGAATGGAAGATGTTTTGCATCTTGAATGAGAAGCAAAGCAAAGGAAAAACAAAACACAAGAAAGTCCATTTGGTTCCTGGAAAAACACCTTTGGGGCAATGTAACCAAAAGTTCAAACATATGTCCAGGTTTTGATTGGAAGCAGGTTTTCTAGCACAGTTGCAAACTGATTCCACCAGTAACTCCAGCCATAGTGACAGCTTCCTCAAATTGCCTCCTGATTATTGGCAAAGTCATATGTGGGCTGCACAAGATGCTTTATTAATATCAACAGCTACAGGTAAGAGTTTATCAGCAGCTGCTGCTTCTCCTGTGGATGATGAAACAAGTGTTGAGGAATTAAAAGAGTGCATAAATCAAGAGAATTTTAGCTTTTCAAGGTTGAAAACTGAAAGCTTTCTTTAAAGCTCCAGTTAAGTGTTTTGGCCAAATTAGCAGAGGTGAAAATTACAGGAGTGATTTTTGCTTGCTCCCAACCAGCATGTGTCGCGGCACCAAGCTAACCATGGCTGATTGCAGAAAAGGCTGAGTCACTCAGACATGGTTAGTACTTTGACAGATATCACTGGGAAATCCCAGGGCTGCAGGTTAAACTGAGAAGTAGCAAAAAATCTTCTGGAAGGCAGTGACGTGTCTATGGAGTCACTATGATTCAACCCAATTTGAGGTAATCCATTTGTCTTTTTAACCAAAGCACAGTATGTCAAGGTAGATTTGCAAGGCTGAGTAATTTGTTGAATTTATATTCTGCATTTCTTCCAGGAGCTCAAGTTAGTGAATGAAACACTCCCTTCTCTTCTTTTTCCTCACAGTAACAACACTGTGAAGAAGTTGGGCTGGGAATGAGTGACTGGTCAAAATCACAGTCCAATAATTTTCCATGGGTGGATGTCCCTGTTCCTACTTCAGACATTAACCACTGTACACATTGGCTTTTATTGGGGTTGTTGTTTTTGGGGTGGGGACAAATGTTTTGCAGAGATTTCAAATTAAACAATAAACAAAAAAAGGCATTTCTTCAGGGTAGGCACTCATTCTATCTGCAGATTCATCTTGCAGTAATTCAAGAGCAGAAAGTTCTCTTTCAAGAAATATCAACTTTTTAGATTTTAGATAGGTACCAATTAGGTACCATAACATGACCTGTATTCCAGCCTTCTTTGTTGAAATATTGTTTCATGGGCAAGAAATGTATTCCTGGGTATTTGTGGACAGATCATACTAAATCTAGTTTCTGGCTGCCTTGTACTCCTAGAGGACAGTGATCAGTTCCATTTCTTTAGCCAAGTATACTTTAATGCATCCTCTGCATAGCCTATGATCGTTGTATGGGTCTGTAATGGTATGTGGGAATGACCTTGGCAGATAGTGCAAGAAAACACAGCCACAGGAATAATCAGATAAAAGGCAGCTTAGCCCACAGCAGGAATGTTGGTAGGGAAAGATCCTCAGAAGAGACCCTTTCCTGTTTCTTGGGCTTTAAGGGGGATGGGAGAAATACGCTTTCAGACTTGCAAGATTCTATTCATATAACATTGCCACAAAGTAGAATTAGATCATCTGGCTGTGTTTCATGTCTGGACCACCACAAGGCTTGACAATAACTAAGGAGGCTAGCTTCTTTGGTACAATCTTAATTGGGAACTGAGGACTTCCTCTGCCACTACTAAACACTCCTGTCTCCCCTTGGCTGCACTCAAGCACATTGTCTCACATTCTGTAATGCAATACTTATCCACTCAAAATAGAGACAAGTAGCAAATAAGAGAAGATTTGCAGAAGGAGAGACAAACATTTGGGAGGAAGTGGAAGAAGAAATGAGAGTGCATGCACAGAAACTAACAGGGGACTAGATCAGTTAAATAAAAGGATTAATGATATATGGATTGGGGAACTCTAAGGAGAATCCAAAACAAGAGCAAACACTTGAACAAGATGTAACCAAAATGAGCTACTGAACAATCTCTACTGTTCTTAAGTTCTCTATAAACAGAGAAGTTTCCCACAGTGAGCAAGGGGCAACAATAAAAATGTTCTTCCAATGAACCTGAGTCTTGGAACTTGGTTGCTTGTCTGAGGAAACCATTCCACGTTTTCATAGGAATGGGTGCTTTCTAACATGCCTGATTCCATGGTATTTATCAGTCTGAATGGCAATTTAAGTGAATTGCAACCAAATGACAAATTAGGCATCATTGTACTTTAATTTAGTGAAAGGAATATGCATCCATCTGCTGTTTGATTACCACATATTCATAATAAAATGATTTCAGGATCTGGTATACAGGTAATTCTTAGTTAACCACCACTGGTTCAGGAACCAATAAAATGGCACTGGACAAGTAATACCTACAACTGGTCTCCAAAGTTCTGGCTATCCCAGCACTCTCACAGTCACATATTCATGATTTTGGTGCTTGGCAATTGACTTGCACTTACAATGGTTGCAATGTCCTGCAGTCATGTGATTGCCATTTGTGCAGTTCCTTGACAGCTTCTGAAAACCAAAGTCAATGGGAAAGCCAGCAGGGAAGGTTGCACATCACTCAGATAATCATAAGTCTCCTACACACAGCAGCAGCCACCCCGAGCCTCACTGTGCTCATACTGCATCATGCCACACCCTTGTATGTCTCCCTTGCACAACAGCCATCCTAAGAGTCACAGTGCTTGTGCTACACCATACTCGCTTCTTGCACGCTCTCAAATGCTCTCCACTCCACAATAGCTACCATAAGTCTTCTTAAAAAAAAACATCCAGTGGTGGAGGGCCCACGATTTCTGGAGGCAAGCTGTTCCACAGGTTAATTGTCCTCACTGTTAGGAAGTTTCTCCTTAATTCCAGGTTGCTTCTCTGTTTGATTAGTTTCCAACCATTGTTTCTCATCCTGCCCTCTGATGCTTTGGAGAATAATTTGACACCCCCCTTCTTTGTGGCAGCCCCTCAAATACTGGAATACTGCTATCATGTCACCCCTAATTCTTCTTTTCTTTAGTCTAGCCAAACCCAAATCCTGCAGCCATTCTTCACTGAACGTTTTCCAAAGTCTCAACATCTTTTTTGTAGTATGGTGACCAAAATTGGTTGCAAGTGTGGTCTTACTAAGGTTTTATAAAGCAGCATTAATACTTCACTTGATCTTGATTCTATGCCTCTGTTTAAACAACACAGGATTGTATTAGCTTTTTTGGCTGCTGCTGCACACTGGCTGGTTCATATTCAAGTGATTATCCACTAGGACTCCAAGGTCCCTCTCAAAGTTACTGGTTTTGAGCCAAGTCTCACCTAATCTGTACTTATACTTTTGGTTTTTCCTGCCTAAATGTAAAACTTTGCTTTTCTCCACATTAAAATTCGTATTGTTGGACAGGGCCCATTATTCAAGTCTATGAACATGTTTTTGGATTCTGAGCTTGTCTTCTGGGGTGTTAGCGATTCCTGCCAGTTTAGTGTCATCTGAAAATTTGATGAGTTCCCCTTCTATTACCTCATCTAAATCATTTACTGTATGAAGATATTGAAGAGTACTGAGCCTAAGACAGAGCCTTGTGGTACCCCATTACTTACTTCTCTCCATCTGAATGTAGTACCATTAAGGACTACTCATTGTGTGTCAGCCAGCTATAGTACAAATCCATTTGGTTGTCTATTGCACATTTTCTAGTTTACGAAGAAATAGGTTGTGGTCTACTGTTGCACTTGTGCCACAGTTTCCTAGCTGCCTGCACATCCTTGAGCATCCCTTCTCTCAGGTAACATCCACTTACCTACTTACCAGTCTGCTTGTGAACCATCTGGGACTTCCTGCCAGCTTCCACATTGACTTTGGTTGTTGGAAGCTCGCAAGAAGTTGTAAGAAAGCCCTTGCTTAAGGTATTGTCATTTGTAATGTCTATGTGTCTGTGAATGAAGAATGACCAGCAATATTTCAAAGTGATCCCCATGCATTATGTCTCAATGAAAAGAGAATACAAGTTATTTAAGGCAGGTTAAGTTTTATTCAGGAAGTCCTCAGTTACAAAATCAGCTGTGCTACTGGCCAACAGTGCAGTCCTTAATGTCTGGGAACAGCAGTTGAGGTTGAAACTGTATACTTAATGCTCAGAGGAAATGTAATTTAATTTCAGACATTTCATCTGGTCAAATCCACCACCATCAACACAACTCTCATCCATTCCTGCAATTACCCTAGGCACTGTGACATGCTCTCTATTCCTCTTGCTGCTTCAAATCAGAAAATGTTAAAAAGAGGAAGCATATTAACAGGTCTGGCATCAATGCTGCTCCTCCTTCCAAATCATTTTAAACACGGAGGTCTTTGCATCAGCAGAAGGTAGTGCCAGGTAGCCTAGGGGCACCTATACTGCCCTTGAGGCAGCACTTCATTCTGATTTTAATTTAATTTGGCCCTCCAGTTTCAAATAAAGCAGTGGCTTTCAGTTCCTGATGCCTTCGGATTAGTGAGCCATAGTGGTGCAGTGGTTAGAGTGCAGTAGTGCAGGCTACTTCAGCTGTCTGGTGGCAATTTGGCAGTTTGAATCTCACCAGGCTCAAGGCCTTCCATCCTTCCAAGGTGGGTAAAATGACCCAGATTGTTGGGGGTAATATTTTTTTTCCCAAATAGTTTTTTATTTTCCATACAATTCATTTTCCAATTTCATTTCCATATACAATTAACAATTC
>JANHFT010002240.1:203094-227483 GCA_032467955.1 Pseudoxenodon macrops | reverse complement strand
TAACAGTAATGCAGTCTTAGTAAGTAGTTTGACAGTGGTGAGGGAATTATTTATTTAGCAGAGTGATGGCGTTCGGGAAAAACTGTTCTTGTGTCTAGTTGTCTTGGTTTGCAGTGCTCTATAGCGTTGTTATAAATTAATTCTCTGATATTAATAAGAAGGAATTGATTTATTATGAATATTTTAATTTTTATCTATCTGATAATGAAAGCTGTCCAAGCTGATTACCTATATAAGTAAAAATGAAATAACCAACCCCCTTAGTTATATGCCTTGAACAAAATAGTTGTCTAAAGGAAAAGGGAGAATCATTTTGATCAAAAATCCAAATGGCCAACACATAATTCATACCAAGTGAAAATTTAAATAACTACTCTAACAATAGAATAGATAACACAATGAACTCATGAACTCCTAAGAGGAGGAATAACAAAATGAAGGAAAACAGGCAACTAGCTGCATAACTCCTGTTTCTATGCCGGAATATTCCGCACAGGCTTCTTTCAAAAGCAAATTCTGTCTGCATTAAGTTAAATGCAAATCTTCCCACTAATGCATAATTTCCTGCCGAAAAGAGAAAAATGGAACTGACAGATCACCTATGGGTTAGGAAATAATGGCTGAAGTCTTTTACTCTGGAGAAAGAAATCATTACTGCTAGCAATCCAGTTGCAAAAGTTTTCTCCAGGGCAAACACAGCACCTGCCTCTTAATTATTAAAATTGTCCAAAACTAAATGGACCCTAAAAATTAAGAGTGAAGGACTCAGCAGGTATTTTTCCTTGCTTAGACTTTAATCTGTATCCCCATAGACAGAACCATCTTTCTTCCAAACAGCTTTTCTCCTTTTCTTCTGGAGGCTACTTGTGCTGCAATACCTCTTTGCCATGTTATGCTATCTGGATTGATATCCAATCTCACAAATTTGCTTATTTCATCATTTGTCAAAGTTGCTGGGTCCATTTTCATAATATGTAATCTCTGAGGAAGGAAATGAGAGAGAGAGAGAGAGAGAGAGAGAGAGAGAAAGACATTGACAAGTTACAGAAAACTAGTCTTTAAACAAAGTACGGTAGGTAAAAAAACTTTTTTTTTGCAAGTAACATAAAGGATGCAGCTAAAATGCAAAAAAAACCTATCTGGAACTCTTAAAAGTAGAGTTCAAAAATTGTCTTTAGTACAATTATTCACTAAAACCAGCAACAATTTTAAGAAAACAGCATTACCTTCAAGGGAACAATGAGCAGAATTCTCAATTTTTATTTTGCTCCCTCAGTAGCAGCAAAATACAAAGGCAGAGAAAACCCACTCTCCCCTAAAATTATTTTAATGAATGCAGGTGTCTTGCACTGTCTATAACACAGTGCAAAGGTGAAAGAAGAAAAGCTACAACAATGGAACCCAACCTGAATACTCAAAAGGCTTGGGTATTGCCTGCATAGGACCTTCAAAATTGTCATTAATTTATAGCTTTTAATGAGAGAAAAGGGGAAAAGAATGAAGTAGGTATCTGAAGAGTAAGTGCATTAGCTATATTTATTTTAATGAAATGTCAACTAAATTAAATCAGATTTTGTTTTTATCCTGCCCACCAATTATGTTTTATAAAACTATGCCCAGCATGCCATTTAAAGGCCAAATGCGCCCTTAGCTCAGGAAAGGATGTCTATCCCTGGGCAAAGCATCCAGAAAAGGTCAGAGTTGTAGCTAAGCATCTATCACATCTGATTTAGATCATGCCATATTCAAGCCCAGAGGCATTAGCCATCATACTAGGTGTGTACTGGTAGCAATCTTTGACTACTTATGATGGGCAACTGGAACGGGGAAGTCATCATTATCAATTTCTCAAGAAGAACTTAGAGGAACACTATGAGGAGAAATCAGCAACACTGGGAAAAATAGTATTACAGCTTCCCAGGCAACTACAATATGAGCAAAACTGAAATAAACACTCGGAAATACCCGAAGGATAAAATATGGGGTCATCCTTGTAAAGCTTGATTTCATATGAAATCAATGTTACTGTCTGATATGAATTATGATTGTTTAACATCATTTTGCCTTTGCCTCATTCTTTGGGAAGACCTTGTTCTGCCTCAAGGAAGACATATTTAAACTAGGGCACATTTTTTATCTGCAAAAATATAAAACTCTGAATTATTTCAACAGAGGCTCCGGTATTCCTTTGAAGGAAAGGAAGTGAAGATATTGCTATGATTATTTAAAGAGTGTCAGGAAGTGATGCATAGCCCTTTCTAACTTATTACACTTTTATAGTAACTTGCTTATATCTTAAGAGAAAAATAATGTGTTAAAATTCTGAGTATTTTGAATCCGTGCTGTATGCAGTACTCCCAATCCCCTTTTTGATAAAGCTGGCAGCGATAGAATGTCAGATTTAAAAAGGCTCATTTTTCTTTCTCATAGATAAAGATACCTGTGTATATTCAGAAGTTGGTAGGGATCAACTTTAATTGGAAGGTAATGGGACAGACTACTGACATTTGCTCGATATATCAAATTCTATGCTTGCAAGCATTGAGGGTAGTTTGGGAAGTACAAACAGGTTGGGGATTACAAGCAAGCTCACCTGTAGTCTCCGAATCTGGACATCAGAGAAATTCCTAACACCATCAACTGAAGGAACCAACCGTGAATAGAGTGCCTTAAAGAACAAAGCATGTAATTAAGGAGCTATCGGCACACGATAAATCTCAGCTGAACAGACTATGCACAAAGCACGCTGGAAGAGAGAAGTCATTAATTGCATCGAATTACCTGATCGGACTGTGTAGTCTCATGGAAGATGCGGGCATCAATAGCAGCAGCAACCAAGTTATTGGCAGCAGTAATAGCATGGATGTCACCCGTGAGATGGAGATTAAACTGCAGGGAAAAAGAAAGCATGGGAAATATCCCAACCATTATCTCAAACTTTTGACTAAATCTAATTAAGTCCCCAGATCAAGACTACAAGATTCAGTGCTGTTTCTAGAGGCATGACAGAGGGTAGTTCTCCGATACATTAAAAGCCTTCTCAGAGAAGAGGAGAGGCCTCCTCCTACATTTTCTTTGGGTAGAACTTTCCGAAGGGAGAAAAATAAATTTCTCCCCACTCACTGCAGAATTTCCCCACCCTAGCATGATATCCCACCTTCAGTTGCTTCTATGTTACTGAGATGTATTCATTCACTCACTCTTTCATTCATTAATTCATTCACTTTCTATAGCTATGCATCTCAATCGATGAATCTGAGTGGCTTACAATTCAAATAAATATTACAATTAAGACACTGAATATTTTAAAATTATAAAACACAATTAAATTGTTGCCACAAAAACTTATGTCAACCTCTCAAGCACCCAGCAGGAAATTATTGTGGATGTTATTGAAGACATCTTGAGTTTGATTAGTTAGGAACAGATAAAGCATGAAGATAATTTGTTATATGTTTTGTTTCTTCCCTAAACCAGCAGGCATGCCAAGGCTTCGTTTTATTGTCATGGCTAGGAGGCAGATAACTTTTTCCCCATCAGTTTTCCAAGAGTTATCCTCAAGGTATGGTCAAAGAAGTTGAGAAGATGATTATGATGGTGTTGTTGAAGCATCTCCCAAAGTACATAAAAAGAGGCAGAGAACTTCAATCATACCATGATGGCTCCTATCTTAACTCTTGAGACCACACCCTGCAGATACCCCCTGAATCTGCCTAATTTTCCAAGTCAGATGCCTTGGTGACAGCCAATTCTATAAGTGTGTTTCAATGTACAAAGAATTACTTTCCCTTTAATATGCTACACCAGTTTACCTGGCTTGCCACACTTTAAGTGGCAAGTGTTACAAAATGCTAGTGCCTTATAAAGTGAGGATTGCTGCAGTTCCTTAACTTGGGGTCCAAATATTTAGGGGGGGAAAAGAACTTCAATGTTATGATTCACAATACATCTAATATAAAAGGCATTTCTCTAATAAGCCCTAAAATTATTCATCTACAGCAAAGCTGATATATGAGAAGAATTTAATTTGTTCCACATGTTTAAACAAACTAATTTAATTTCTAATATCTGAACGCACACAGAGACTGGAAAAAATATCCTGATTGCACATTTCTCCATATTTTGCAATTAGTTAAAAAATGCATCAGTTCAAAAATGATATTCATAGTCGAATGGATTTACGATTAAATGCATGCAGAACTGACAAGGACGGGAAATAATATCTATCCCCAAGCTGAATGTCTATGACTATTGGGAATCATACGTCAGAATCAAAACACACAGATTCTCTCTATCTAATATTAGGGAAAAGAACTCCCATCACTCTAAATTTCTGAATAACATCCTGGAACACACATATGAGAAATAAACACCCAGTGTATTTATAAAGGAATAAATTTGAAATGTACCTCTTCCATAGGAATAACCTGAGAATAGCCACCTCCAGCTGCACCACCTATATAATGAGGAATATGAAACATAATGCCATGCATCAAATTGTGAATATTAAACAGTTTTACAGCTATTCATTGGAAGAAAAAACCCTACTTATTTTAAAGTTGATGCATCTTTAGGAAGGACCAAAGTCAAGTGATCGTGCCTTCTTGTATTCTATTAACAGTAATAAAAATAGGTCAGGTACTTGTCTATAATCTACTTAATATCACCGTGCTAAAACATTACACTTAAATAATGGATATTATCATGACAGTGAAAATTCTACAGATGTTTCTGCTGGTATCCTCTGCTTGTGCATTTTAGCCAACTTCTTACAGGTAGTCCTTATTTAGCAATCACAATTGGGACTAGTAACTCGGTTGTTAAATTATGTTAAGTGAAGTGGGCATTAAGTGAAACTGTGACTGCACCTATGATCTTACTTCAGCTTTCCTTGGCTTTACAGATCTGCAAAGGTCTTAAATGTTGTAAAGTTATTTTTTCTATCAGCATCATAACTGAATGGTTGCTAAAAGAGGCAGTCATTAAACGAGAATTATCAATATTTCCCTCTGAGCCTTCCAAAGTTTATACAACCAGCAGAATAAAAGTGAGCAAACTTTTTGCTTGACGTTTACCAAATATTGGAGATTACCGTGACTCCTGGGGGAGTGCGTGAGTAAACAAACCAAATCTACCAATCTGTAGAAACACAGGATACCAGAGAGACTAGGCCGAATACGTTTGCTGTTTGCTTCTAAGTAGGACAACAACTTGATCTTTCTTCATTCCACCAATTAACCTCATAGCACAATGCCACATTGCAAAGGCTATCCAGAAACACAGGTCCAAGTTTTTCTTATCATTAGCTAACTGCTTCAATGGAGATGCCTTGGACTGAATTTGGATCCACTGCACGTAAATTGTGTACAACTGGCAAGCGACAGCTTTGCCTCTGGCATGGAATGTTGCAATCTGTACCTTTAATTCCAAAAGTAGGCCCTTGAGAAGGCTGGCGGACACAGGCAAAGGCATTCTGACCAAGGTGCGCACCCAAAGCCTGAACCAGCCCTATGGTTGTAGTACTCTTCCCTTCTCCCAGTGGTGTGGGAGTTATGCTAGAAGAAAAGAATAAGAATACTTTTAAAAAACAGATAAAGGCACAATTCACTTAATTACAATATGTAGCGATATGTTAAGAGAGAGCAAGTTGGCCATTAAAAGGTCTTTTTGTACCTGCTTGCTCAGTTTAAAGGGACATTTTCTGTAACGATATAATTATGAATGTTTAATTAAACATCAGATGGGTGATCTCCTAAATTTGCCCTTCTCAACATTTTGGGAAAACGTTCGTTGATTTATTCTGGGCTTGACAAATTGATAATTTTTATTTTTGTCTCCTTGGGGCCCAGTTTGGTATATACTAATGCTATGCTTTGGTGTATTTTAAAACTATGTTAGCTATTTAGGGAATTTTCCTTTGAATGCCTAAAGACTTTCAATGATTGTAAATGCTTTTACAGACTTTTCATGGGGACCTGTTCTTCTTTCCCCAAGTCAATAAAAACAAACAAACCAGGGTGTAGAAATAGTTTAAGGCAACTTACCCTGTTACTACAATGTATTTTCCATCTGGTTGATCTTTGAGACGCTTCAGTGTGGACAGTGAGATTTTGGCTTTGCATTGACCATACAACTCTACTTCATCTGAAATCAAGCCAATTTCTCTGGCCAGCTCACCAATGGGCTTAGGAGTACATGATCGTGAAACTTCAATGTCACTGAAAAACAACAGGTATATCAAGAAAGGAGAAGATAGCATTTTAATCTCTCATTAAATATTGGGAATATACAAGCCATACCTAAATTTGCCCTTTTTCCTTGGAACTTGAAAGTGCAGGCTTTCTGAATGCTCTTCTATGTGAAAACTTTCCCAAAGTTTGGAAAATGACATAGCAGAAAGAAGGATGGGTGAAAATCTTTCTTTTGAATATGCTTACTTTCCTACACATTTCAACGAACAAGTCCAGCTTTCTGTAGCTCCACAATCTACAGCTACTCTTCCTCCAAATGTTAATAGTTGTTTAATCAGCAGTGGCAACAAAAATGCATTTAGGAAAAAATATGAGGCCACAAAAAACCGAAACCAAAACCCAAAGGCAGCTGACATTCCTAGAACTTTCCAGTAATTGAGAGAGTATGTTGGATAAGAGAGAAGAAAATAGGCACAAAATAGAGTGCTGTTAAAGAGGCATAAGAAAGGCACGATATAAATAGAAATATTCTATGTTGCAACACTTGAACAAACGTGCTATTGCTTTTGCTTTTCCTGCTGTCCATTTTCTCTATACCAGCAGAAACCACAATAGAGGCTATAAAAGTTTTCTCCTGCTCTCTCTATCTCTCACTGGGACACAGCCAGGCTCAAATATAGGCTTTCATTCACACCCTTTCTAGACTAAATTCTTATTACTTCTTTCTTACCTTGGAACAGGAGTTACAGGAGTCAGCCGTTTATACTGAATATTCCACTTGCCAGGTTGATATGTCTCAAGAAAACGTTGAGCACTTTCTACTGTACTCTGAATTGGTGTTTTAAAAAAGAAATAAAAATAAAAATTAATTACTGTAACCAATAATCCATCTTCTTTGTCTTGTTTAGAAAATTTAAGTTGCACAATATAATATGCAAAAGGCAGGAAGCAGCTCTATGTCCTTTAAATACAGAATTAAGTAAATATATGTGTACCTCATTTGCATTTTTGGTGCATAATTTATATTTACTCTTCAGAAACCTACTTCTGCAGAACTTCCTAAACACTTCACTACGCATCAAGATTCTATCTATGTTCCTTCTGCAGGGCTTTAATTTGTTGTGATACACACTGCATAGTGGCCGTGTTATCTTCTTTTTCTCAATTTAACCCAAATTTTCTCAGTTTGAGCCTTCCAGATGTGTTACAGTGGTAAGTTTTAAGAAGACTTTTGGTGCCTTGTGCTAGCTGGGCATTTTAGCAGGTGGGGCTGGTATATGTTTTACATTTGGAAAATAAATAAATCTGGAAGGCACCAGCTTAATGTCATATAAATGTTGTTTATTGTTTATCTGAGATATAGTGTGTGTTATATTATTCACTGTTTCTATTTTCTTTTAATATTAGTGTATTGAACCTCTAGATTCAAATTCTTATTCGGTCTCAAAACTCCCTAACTAACTTTAGGTCAGTCAAACTCATCTGAAAAAACATATTCAAAAGATGGTTTGTAAATAAAATGAGCAGAGCAAATATTCTGCATTCTACTTATAACCTGGGGGGGGGGAGAGAAGAGGCATAATAATTATTATTAAAGTTGTATTGAAATGCCTTTAATTATTGTTTAAGAAAAGCAGAAAACAGAGAGTATTTTTTTAATCATTGCAACAAAAGTGCAGGCGAGTGGGAAAAAAGATGGAAGTGGAAGCAACTTCTAGTTTCTCCATTGATTTTGTTTGTGGGAAGCCAGCAGGGAATGTCAGAAATTGTGATCCTGTAGCTGCAGCTTACTGTGATGTCATTATTGCAAGCCAGGCATCAGATGCCTTATCCAATCATGTGGCACGGGAATGAATGCTTTATTGTAATCAATCAAGCTACATGCAAGTTGGTCTTCCTTCCCTTTCAATTTTCCAAAATCATCTTGGCTGTATATATGGACAGGGTTGAGTAGCAATTCTATTTCAGATGTGTTTTTCCATACAGGATCTCACACTTGACCACTACCAGCATTGGCAAAATCACCATCAATCAATTACAGAAGGCAGTTTACATCCTGAGATGATACCTTTAACATCACAAACATCCATATTTGCCTATCCCAGGTCCCTGAGAGAGACTTGATAGGTTGGCAAAAATGCAAAATCCAGTCTGAACATCTGACTGATTGTGCAATGAGTCACAATTGTCCTTGTTTCTAGGTGATATTGCTCTATCAGGTATTATTGATTCTTCGTGTCCTTCAACTTTTCTTTCATCCATTCTAGCTTGCTTGCAATTTGATCTTTAGCAGGCTGTCTTATTTTCCAGCTTGATTTTCATTTTGGTGATGCACTGTTTGGCTTTTATTCTTGATTTTGCATCAAAGCTATTCGATTATAACTACAGCAGTGCTGTACATTAGTTGGTTTGTTTACTTCTGATTCTGGACTGAACTGGTGCATTCTTTCCAAATATCCTTTCTCAATGGATTTCATTTGTAGTAGCAGATCATTATTTCTTTGTTTTCAGTGTTTGCATATTTGTGATGGGTAACAACTTTTCTTCCAGTAGTCCTGCAGCTGCTGGCACTAATTTTTCAGCAATAGCCCTGAGCTTATTTATCACCAGATGTCCAGAAACACCTACTGTGGTACTTGTTGACTTAGGTGACGACCCATCCAATAAGGGTGTTTGTAAATGGGACAGACACTCTTCATCTAGCTCATCTGATGAGACTTGTGCAGTTTAGTTAAACCTCTCATCCTCTTGGAGTATGCAAGCCCTCCCTCCCCCAATCATGTCAAGTTAATGTCTCACTAGAGATTATTATTATCCCTAATTATACTGCATGTAGAATCTTATGAGAAAGATTGGCCATGATCTAACAGTATTCTTGGAAAATAGAGGATTTAAAGCTGTGTGGGATGAAACAGAGAGCACTGCTAGGCATCTGTACTACACAGAAACTCAGTGGAAAGTGAAAAAAAGGCTGTTCCCCAAAGTGAGGTACTCACCTGCATCAGCATTGCAACTGTCATTGGTCCAACCCCACCGGGTACAGGGGTGATATAGCCTGCTCTCTCCTTTGCTGAAGCATAAGCCACGTCTCCAACAACCCTTTTCCCACTGGCCTTTGTGTTATCTGTGAAGGAGAGATAAGAACCCACTGGAGGAAAACGATACCCTCAAAACATATCAATCCTATGAGAGGCAACAGAAAATAAAGCTTTAGGTTAGCTCGCAATGACAAAATCTTCATGTACACCAATATTTCACTTGGCACTGCTGAGTTAACACAGTCTCAGCTAGTCCTCCTCTTTTAGATTTGTTTAAAAACCGCTTTGTTAGCATCCTTGTGAATAAACATGACCGATCCAGGCTTGAGGGCAGAATTCTGGAAAACAATGGCTTTTTTCAAGAAGCAAGATCTGCTCTCAATGTCATGCATGTCTCATAATTGCAAATGGAGATGCTTAAGTATCTGCCAGAAAACTAAAAGTTCCCAGATTACTGAAGGAAGGAAAAGATGGGAGAGGAACAATAATCCTGCTCTTTAAAGCATTTCAAAGTAATGTTTAACTCAGGATTTCAGAAGGTTTACTAAAGATACTTTTTAATCAGGATTGGGAAGGTTTTCAGAAAGAACTTTTTAGTTTCAGCAGTATAGAAGGCAAATTTTGCATTTATTAAAAACATCCTTACTGCTTCAGGCAACTGAGGGCAATCATTTGGAAGATTATCTGTTTTGTTATTGCACTAAGATGGGAAGAGATACTCTTAGCACTTTACTTGCTCCATCAGCCTCAGATGCTAAAGAAGAATAAGTGAGATAGAAAAAAATATCGTGACTGAAGGTGTGTCCCAGTATAATATTACAGGATCCAATTTGGGTCAATCACTAGAACCAGAGGTTTAATCTTCGGAGCTTTTGTATTTGTGCTAGAGCCCATCCTTACAGATTCCAGTAGAGAGATGTTCCTTGAGGATGGGCTTCGATAAAAGTCCAAAAGTTTGGAAGACTAAACTTTTGGTCCCAGTGACCAACCCAGATTGCACCCTGCAAAAAAATATCGTGCAGCAGAGCGCAGCATTTCTTTCCTGCACATTACGAAGACATGTAACGAAATGCTCTGGATTCCACAGGATTCTCGGATTTCATTTAAGGAAAGAAAAGGAATACAAATTAGAAACAAGTCCCAAGGCAAGGCAAATTAAAATGTTGGAGGTGGTTTTCTCCTTTTTTAGAAGCTGGTTAGCAGAGAACGCTAAAGCTCTAAAAAAAAAAAGTCACAAACACATACAGTACCCGCTGCTCAATAAATAGATTTTAATATTACCATAATTTGATACCAGATCTATGTAAATGACTTCACCCCAAAGCACTTTTTTCTATTGTTTTTAATTATGGTTTCGGTCCTGGCATGGGATTCTTTTATACGGCTACCTCAATAAGGCACCAAACAAAAGGCTCTAAATAATTATAGCTGCCTCTTGGAAGCTTCACAAAAGTAGCCTGGGTCTCCATAGCAGCAGTTTTCAAACTCATAGCAGGGATTTAATGGGAGCCTCAATTTTCTCACAACCAGGGTTGCTAGCTGCTTACCACATATTTAAGAATAACCCCCCAATGGCTGGTGTGATTGCCATTCTGCCTGTCACCATCACTCCCACCAAAACACTTTCCTTTGACACCAAGGTATTGCCGGAACATTGAGAGCTGAAAGATACGGCAACTGTCCTTGGGAAGTCTGAAGCAGACCTCAGGCAAAGGCCTTGTGCCCCAGGGAGTGAGGAGAAACTACGTCTTTCTTTATGCTGGGTGGTGGTGGTTTGAAAATGGTCTGAGGAACCAACGTGTACATGTTTAAGGCCTTAAAACTAGTCTACACCTGTTTTAAAGAAAAGAAGTCTTACAAGCTTAAATGTCTATGGAAATTCTCAGTCATGCAGGTCATGTTTATCCCAAAGGTGCTTTTTCAAGAAGCAACTGGAGTTTCTGGTTTTTCTTTCACTTCTCATCCAGCTCAGACCTGAAGAAGCTTCTTAGATGAGAAGCAAAACATCTTCAAAGAAAATCCAGTTGTCTCTTGAAAAATCACCTTTGGGATACACATCTTAAAGTTTGAAAAAGGCTGTCTTAATACCTCACCTCCTCCTCCTCCTTAAAAATGGGTAAAATATTTCCACAAGCACAAATTCAACATCCTCCCCCCCATGTGGGAATGAGACAATTGGGGCCTTCTTCTTGAGAAATCACTCAGCTAGCTAGTCTTGTACCTTACAGGCTTTTTCCTCATCCTCAAAGGCAGATGATGAAGCCACAATTGCTAAGAAACGTGAAGAAAATGAGCATCTTTTTTTAACCCTTTGATTAGTTAAGTGTAATTAACGATAGATCACTTATAAAAGCAACCTTTCTAGAAGTGCAGCAAGTAGGAGGATAGCAACTGTTTGACAGGTGTGACTAATTCTCTTAGTTTCTTAAATGGGAGAGCAGATGGGTAGAGAAGCTCCACTTTAATAAAGAGGAACCTTATGCAACCAATCCCTGGTTTATTAATTAATTTCTCAGTAAGGAAGTAATGATTGCATTCAAAATCCTAATGAGATTGTCTATCCAACTGAACAAATCCTTGGCTAAAAGTTATTCATAGTTAGTTATGGCTTGCTTACTGCATTGTCTAAACTTAGCCAAATCTGAATTTTTCAACAAACCATTTGTGAATACAGTTGCAGAGTTCCATGGAGAAAGGGCAGGGTGTAAAAGTCATACATAAATAGAAATACTATGAGAGACACACTAAAAGTTGCTGTTTGTTCTTCCTTGGATTCTATTCTGCGATGATACACAAATGATTAACATATAAATTCATTGCTAGCATTGCGTTTCCTCCATGTCTGTCTGTCTGTCTATCCATCTACACACACACAAGCACATACAAACACTTTGAACAGACTTTCAGGAGACAGATGGACAGACAGACAGGTACGCTTATGGAAGAGCTGTGCTGCAGTTTTTATCTTTTTTAATAACTGTTTTTTAAGAGCAGAGCAGGGGTGGGTTGTAAATTGTTTTGCTGCCGGTTCGCTCAGAGTCGTGCCTCATGCATGCCAGCGAAGAGCGTTCGCTCGCACAACAATATAAAAATAGTTTCTGCACATGCACAGAAGCAAAGTTCAAAATGGCGGCGACCACGGAGACACAGAAGGAGCCGGCTCCGTGACGTCATCGCCGAGTTACTACCGGTTCTATAGAACAAAGCAAAGTGCCATGAAAATAAAGCAAAGTGCCATGAAGCTGCTCGTATTGTTGCTACTACATTGATGTTGGAATTCCTTTAGAGATTATATTACTGTATGTATGTATGTATGTAAACTGCTTTATGTACCACTGAGATAGAGAGTCTGGCAACTTGGTATCTTCTGGATGTTTCTGATTACGTCTTACATAAACTCCGATTCATCTGGCATTCAGAATACTTCCAATGTCTGGAAGGCACCATTGCTATGCCTGACTTAGTATTTCTATATTCGACTGGGAAACAACAAATTGTACACTACAGGGATATATATTAGGACAAATTGCCAATATAACAATCTCCACCTGTAAGAGATCAAATGGCTATATATATTTAAAAAATCGCTATGTTCAAGTTTCTATAGCATAATTTTATTTCCTCTTCTTCCAATTTCTAATCCCTAATCTCCCCATTCCCCTCCTCCCCAAGACTTCAGAGACAGTGGGATCTACTTCCAAATTAAGATCTATAACTGCCTGACTGAACCACTAAGGAATGTAATCATTTTCTCTTACCTATATCCACATACACTTCTATGCTAATTAACATATGTTTACTAACAGTTTTTCAAAGTCATTTTTCAACATTACCTGGAATGTGATTGATTCCACAGTCGATCACTACTGAACCTGGCTTGATCCATTCACCTTTTACCATTTCAGCCTTGCCAGCTGCAACCACCAGGATATCTGCTTTACTAACCTGCAAGCACAATTTGCATTAGCCTACTTTCATAAAGAAACTTTGGTCATTAAATTTAGTCTCTTTCTTTCCTGCTATGGCTCCCCCTCTTTAAAGTGATTTATCTATTTAACAATGTCCTATAATATGAATATAAATCCTTTTGGTTAATTAAAATGGGAATACACACATACACACACACACACACACACACTTGTGTTGAGCAGCATGTGGCTCCCTTCTCAGATATAAACATCAATACAGAAATCATTTCCTCAACATTTTGCAAATTATCAAGATATTCCACCTATCAGCAAGAGTTTCATCTTTTTAGAACAGACATGTAAATCAACAAGAGTAATCCCTCCCTGCTAAAAAAAATTATAGATATCAGGGAGAACCCTTGAATATTGTTTTTGACAGGCTAATTTTCCATAAGATTTTTTTGTTTGAAATATCAGAAATGTTTATTTGTACATTTTGAATTGTTTGTTTATTATTCTCACTTTAACGGATACAAATAAATGAGATGGGCAAACTTTTGTTATCCATTTAGTTGCATAATAATTGTGCACGTTAATAGTTGCCCAATAATTATGCACACATAGATATTCTCTTAAGAAAGCCAAAACCTCATTTTTACTTTCTTAAATATTCAGGTTTGAGGTTTATTAACGTTTTGGACCGACCAAGATCACTGTAGTTGTTCAATAATAAAATTAATCCTCCAAAATACAACTTGTGTAATAATTGTGCACAGAGTACATGTCCCCCTCCAAAATTCTATACTTGACTTAGAGAGCTTAATAATTGTTCATGCTCAACATTTGCTGAACTATAACCATCTGGTAAAAGAAACCTGTTGGGGAGAGAAGATCGATGCATTCCCTGGCAGAACACACACTTTGCATAGGCAGAATCATTATAGCCGCATTTTTCCCGCCTTACTTCGTCAGCCAGCGATGCAGTCTTGGAATGGCAAGTGGTCACAGTTGCATGGTTCCAAAGCAGCAGGTCATGCATAGGAGCCCCAACGATCTTACTGCGCCCAATCACTACTGCTTTTTTGCCTGCTACTTGAACACCTGAAATGCAGAACCCAGAATTCGCATTCAAATCACAAAAGCTGTGCCCTGTTCAGTCTATAATCCATCTCTGGCTTACAAAAAGCAACCCTCAAACCCCCAAATCATGCTTTTATTACGGCTGGTATGTGTTAAGCTCCATGCAGCTGGGCAAGATATTTTTAATATATACACGGTATAAATGATATATACCGATTTTCTTTGTTACCTTCTGGGCAGAGGCTTCACAGTACCTTGCAAAGCAGAACAACTAGATTCTGTAGGAGCTGGGATTTTTGAAAGCCTCCAGTGATGAAGCCCCCACAACATCTGAAGGCAAGCCGTTCAACCGGTTAATTGTTCTCATTAGAAAGTTTCTCCTTTGTTCTAGGTTGCTTCTATTCTTGGTTAGTTTCCATCCATTGTTTCTTGTCTTGTAAAGCCCTACTTGGTCCAAGGAAATAAGGAGCATCTGCAGCTCCCGGATCCCCTGGGAGGCCCAAGGTGAGGAAGGGCTGCTCTTGGCATCCCCACCCACCACGGTGATTTCCCCCAAATCATGCTTTTATTACGGCTGGTATGTGTTAAGCTCCATGCAGCTGGGCAAGATAAAAAAAACCAAGAACTACATCGATTTCACTAAGGTCTCTTTGATGCTACTCTGGGGTAAATTCAGAATCTTGAAAAGTCCAGTGGAGTTTTTCCAGCCCTATTTATGTGAATTAATTAAGGCAGAGTGTCTTTGAATGCTTTGACACACTTCTTCCAACATTTTATTTCATTTTCACATTTCTGAACTGCCTATCCTCCTTGAAAGAGGGAATATTTCTCTTCACTTGAGCTAAGTTGCCATTTATGATAAGGCATCAACTGAGTTGTCAATCAAGTGTTTATGTCTGTGTTTTCTTTCATTCCCTTTCCAGCTTCCCCATAATCACTCATGGTACCTAACATGTATCCCTGGCTCTTGTGAATTGACCCACCCTTTCCTTGCTCCAGTAGTGAGTTTCACTTATCTTCACTACCAGTTCGGAATTGTGAACATGCACACACTGCGCATGCGCAGATTGTCCATGATGACGGCCGGGCGGGTGGGCGAAGCCTCCCACCGCCGCTACTGGTTCACCTGAACCGGGGAGAACCAGTAGCAACCCACCACTGCCTTGCTCACCTGTTTGCCTGATAAGTTCCATGCATCCTTTGGGTGTGCAAGGAATGAAGCAGTTGCTGAGGTCCCCACGTGACAGCTTCCCTGCATTTACACTGCTCAAGCTAAAAAGGGGAAAAAGCAAAAGAGCTGAATTAGCAGTCCTTGAAATTTTATTTTCCCTTCTAAACTTTTGTAGATGGCTCTGAATTTTTTATTCGCATCTAAACTTTTGTAGGGGAGGAATTACAAGAAACCTTGTGGAGTACAGGTAGTCCTCAATTTACAATAGTTTGCTTGGTGAACATTCAAGTTACAACAGCACTGGAAAAAGTGACTTTTGACCATTTTTCACACTTACGACCATTGCGGCATCATCACGGTCCAAGGATAAAAATTCAGACACTTGGCAACAGTTGCACTGTCTTGGGGTCATATGATTCTCCTTTGCGACCTTCTGGCAAGCAAAGTCAATGGGGAAGCCAGATTCACTTAAAACTCATATTACTAACTTAACTGCAGCGATTCACTTAACAACATGGGCAAGAAAGGTAGTAAAATGGGGGCAAAACTCACTTAACAAAAGTATCACTTAGCAACAGAAATTGTGGGCTCAGTTGCGGTTGTAAGTCAAGGACTATCTGTACTAAATACTCATATCACTGAATTAGATAGATTGATCGTCTAAATTAGTTTAATGCAACTTTTTTTGCTCCATGTTCATAACAATTTGATTTTTTTTAACTGCCTCCCTTGCAATTTAATAACAGCCAGTTTGCCATAGTGATTAAGGTACCAGGCTAGAAACTAGGGGAGATATTTCTAGTTCCACCTTAGGCACAAAGCCAGTCACATTGGGCCAATCACTCTCTCTCAGCTCAAGGAAGAAGACAATGGCAAACAGAAACTATTAAAGCTTAACTTTTGGTGATCTTCTGCCTGAATGTTTACTTATACTAGTGAAGTTTTCTTCCTGTGAGAATAAAAGCAAAATGGAAACCTAACATATATACTAGTGACTGGACACTTTTAAAAGCAGCCACTTCCAAAGAAAATTATTTTGCTTTTCTTTAGTATAATGTTTTCCCGACTTGACAACTTTAAGATGTGTGGACTTCTACTCCCTGAATTTCCCAGCTGGCATTTGATGTTGAAGTCCACATAGCTTAAAGTTGCCAAGTTTGAAAAACACTGCTTTAGTGTATTCCTTCCCCAACTGGCCCTCCACATGTTTTGGGACTATATCTCCCAACAAGAGAGTTTTATCCCCAAGTAAATGAACATGCATATTTTTTTTAACAATCATACCCATCAACGTCTTTCTCGGGTGCCACAGCATTGGTTATTTTCTCTGTGTTGATGGGCTTGTTTGTATCCAGAGGCAATTGGACTATAAACCCATGGATGGCAGGGTCTTCATTCAAATTGTTAATGCATTTGAGCACCTGCAAGTTAATAGGAATGGTGAAAAGAAGGGAAACAAGCCAGTTTGGAGGCAATTCTGACAAATCAGGCTTCCTGATTTCTTCAGACACTCCTGCTGCCAGGAGGCATCAAGCATGAGCGAGTGTGCAAGGGGCACAGAAATACTTGCCAGCTCTAACAAACTGGAATTAGTCTCAATATTACCTCAGAATTATGAATGGTTCCAAATGCAATGTTAGGGCTAATCATACAACCTGCTAAACCAGGGGTGTCAAACTCAAGGCCTGGGGACGAGATCCATCCTGCGGGGTGCTTAGATTTGGCCCATGGGGCCACCCTAGAAACAGCAAAGGATTGGCCAGCTGTGTCTCTGTCAGTGAAAACGGAGCGCGGAAGGATTGCGCGTGGCCCTCCCAGGCTCTGTTTTTGGCTGCAACGGCCTCCTGCAATGGCCTCCTCAGGGGTGGGGCATGTGACCCCTGGAGCTCTGTTTTCATTGGCAGAGGGTGGCAGGAGCCCATTTTCATTGGCAGAGCGTTCGGGCCACCAAATACGCCTCTGACACAATTGACATCAAGCTGTCCACACCAACCCTGTCCCCCAAGGTTAAACACAACCCTGATGTCGCCCTCAATGAAATTGAGTTTGACATGTCTGTGCTAAACCATGGGTGTCCAAACTTTTGGCTTGCCTGGGCTGCATTAGATGAAGAGGAATTGTCTCGGGCCTCTTATAAAATATATAATATACCATAGTTAATGTATATAAATCACGTAATGTTAAACATTTACGATTTTGTGGGGTCAGACTACTAGCTGTCCAGGGTCACAGGCAACCTGTGGACCCTGGGTTGGATGTGCCTGCACTAAACCAAAGTCAAACAAAAACTGAGTAGGTTATGTCAACCCAGCTATGGTTTGTAAACATTTCACAGTTTATGATAGCGATCCTAACCTTCCCAGCTCACATTTGGAATCTCTTGAAATATGGTTGTTATGGAGAACAGAATCATTAACAAGATTATAAATGAATTATTCCTTGCCACCCACTCTGGCTTATTAAGTAGTCTCTATCATTTTAGCTTATCTTTGCTTTTTTTCCCCCTTCCCTAAAAAAATAAGTATACTTCTGAACAATATCCAGGGTTCTAGTCATCCACCTAATGATGATTCTGGAATCTATTAGAGGTTCTTGAGGTTGTTATTGTATGCTTTTCATTTATTATTTTTAATTAACTGAATCATTTAAAAACGAAGCAGCACACATAAGCTTTATGACTGAGTTCAATGTGTCTACAGTAGCCAACCATGGTTTATTCAAGAGTACATAAATAGAAAACCATGATTTGACATGACAGGCTATTTTTAGCCATTGTTTCTGCCTGGTAAATTTTTTTAAGAAGTTCCCAAATTAAAAAAGTTAAATTTAGACACCAAAGGTAGCTAATGTTAGAAAGAAAACAATCATTTCAATAGTGGTTCAGGATACATATTTCCAAGGGGCAACAGAAGACATACTATCAGGTGAGAATGATCTGATCACATTCAGCTGATGCCTGCATGTCTTAAAGTGAACTGGATTACCTCAGCTTCTGTAGCAGTGCCTGGCAGCTTGATGTGATTGGCATTGATCCCGATCTGAAAAAAACAAAATGGCAAATGAATGGCAGAGTTTATGAAGTGAGACATGATCAGATGAAGGTTAAATAATCTCATTTTGCAAGCTTTATAACGTTCCTCCTACAGAGTTCAAAAAAGGTATGTAGCAGGAGGTTAAAATGTTCATTGGGCAAAGGCAGGAAAATGTATTCCTAGGTTGTCTAGGCAACCAGGCAACTTTCTTGTCACACTGCAAAGCAAGAGTTTCATCATCTATCATTGCAGAACAGTGTGGGAAAATAAGAACTAATCACGTATTCAATTCTGGTCTTGAAACAGAAATGAAAACAAGTTTTTATATTTATATGTATGTACATATATATCTGTATATGTGTGTGTACTTGTTTACTATAGTTTTAATTAAGCATTTGTTTGCACATTTGCCCCTGTGCAAATTGGCAAATTATCCTTGGTTACCACAACAGTACTCTGTAACATACTACTTATCCTAACTTTGTACATCTGAAGAAGACAATTGTCACAAAGTCTTTCCACCTGAAGGGAAGATCCTGCAGAGTTTCTATTATTACAGAAACAGCTTCCAATCTCCTTGATAGTGGTTATAATTATATTTTACCATCTATCTAAATTTACATCACATTTTCCTTCTTTCCATAAGCTCTTTCTAATCTTCAAACTCATCATTTTTGTCCTTTTTCCAGCCAAAAAAGCTTCCAGTCACTAATAAATGTAGTTATTGATCTTTTTCTAATCAAGCAATGTTGCCATCTCTGCCAGTTCTGTCATCTTCACAAACCATTCTTCCATTGTGGGTAGCAGCAATCATACATAAAACTAATCTTCCACTGCTGTTTTGCATTAATCCTAACAAGAAAAGTTATGGCTACAATTACACTTTACAATTGGAAACTATGTATGTCAATTTATCTACTTGAAGCTAAATTCACAAATGGGAACAAAATGTTTCATTGAATCTAAGGCTATGAAAAACAAAATTACCTCAGCGGCAGCCTTCAGCTTCATGCTAATGTAGAGATTTGAATCATCCCGGTCACCAACCTTTGGGGGAAATAAATCAGATTAGTTTATGGGCCAGTGTTCCCCAACCCCTGGGCCATGGCCCACTACCGGGTTGTGGCCTGTACCACAATGGCCCCATGACCAGCTGACCAGTGCACACATGCAGCTCAACTTGCGTGAACCAGTTCTCCTGTCCCTCCCACCCCGCTGGGCCAAGCCTCAAAGGTTGGGGACTACTGTTATAGGCCTTTCATCCTTTTATCCATACTATTAAAGACTAGATTTACAGGAAATGTTTCAAAGTTGAAGGGTTCTGATCATGACTTCAAAACCTTTTGCACAATTCTAAGATATATTTCTTTATCCTAGATAATTGTTTACTCTTCCAAGAAGAAACAGAACAAAACGATACTAATGATATGTTGCACTGCTCTGAAGTACTTTTTCATCTTAATCAGTTACTTTAGTGGTGGCTGGAAAACAATTTTGCGTACAGTACAATGTAAGAAATAACATGTGTTATTAATCTAATAAAAATGGTAATGTTTCTACATAAGCAAATTTCTTGGCTATCTATTTATTACACTTTTATTCTACCTCTAACCCTTTATCAGTAACAAGGCAGTGAGCATAAATACTCCTTCTTCTTCCTATTTTTCACACAACAACTACCCAGTGAGGTCGGCTGGGCTGAGAGAGTGAGAGAAATAGTAGCCGAAAGTCACCCAGTTGTCTTCATGTCTAAAGTGGGACTAGAACTCACAGTCTCCTGATTTCTAGACCAGTACCTCAACCATTACACCTATTGCCTAAAGCAGGAGTGTCAAACTCGTGTTGTCACGGCGTCATCACGTGATATATTGTGACTCCCTCCCCCTTCGCTAAACCGGGCATGGGCGTGGCCAGCATGTGACGCATCCGGCCTGAGGTCCATGAGTTTGACAGCCCTGGCCTAAAGTTTTCTCTCAATCAGATTTAATATGTAATGGGTTTTTTTGAGCAAAGCCAAATTATATTTTCATTGCTTCACTAGCTCAACTGGGATCTTGTATCTGCCTCCGAAGATACAAACTTCATTCTTTCTTATGTAACTCCTCCAAGTCAACGGGGGAGATCTTTAGTGTGCTTAGCTGGAATCTGGCAGACTTAAAAACCTTCACTCTAAATATAAATATATTCATATTTAATCTGCCTTTTAAGCTAATATGCAATTTTACAAGTGTGCTAGTAATGTTTAACACAATGTCTTTCTCAAACTGAGCTCATTCTGACTTTACAGACACATCTAAGTAGCATAAATGCAAGATAAAAGAAACAGAAATAAAATGTTTGGCATCATGAAAGGCTTTTTGGATACTTTCACCTGTTTTAAAACGCATCTAAAATTCAAGAGATGGCACTAAGGTTGTGCACAACATTGAATTCAAAGGAGGAAAAGGCACTCTGGAGCATTCACGTAGCATCTCTTGGCAACTTTTAAAATAGATGCAGCTTTTTCTGGAATCATGTCATTGTTTTTGCAGCTACAGTATAATCCCAGCAGTTTAAGGACTTGCTGATAGATGCTACATGATAATCCCTGCATGCTCTGAAGTTTCTTTTTCTCCTTTGGATTCAGAGTTTGCATACTTCCAGAAAAATTGTCTCTCTGGATGCAGCTGCCATTCCTTATAAAGTTTTCATAGTTCACAGACATATTAAATTATGTTGTCAACAATTTTCTGTTATGTAGACCCTTCACAGTACAAAAAAAGATTCATTTGAGTTGTTAATGACTGTAAGGACTATGGAAATGAATAAAACAACAATGCACCAAACCTATTACAGATAGTTCTCATTTAGTGTCCAAGTCACAACGCAGAAAAGTGACTTATAACTGGTCCTCACAGTTATGACTGTTGCACTATCACATGATCAAAATTCAGGTGCTTGGCACATATTTACAATGGTTGCAGTATCCTGGGTTCACTTGTTTGCCATTTGTGAGTTTCCTAGCCAGGTTTTGGCAAACAAAAGTCAATGGGGGAATAGGGCTCACTTAACAACCATGTGGTTTGCTTAATGACACTGTTGATCTGCTTAACGAGAGAGCACTTACCTGCAGAATAGCAAGGCCTGGCCTGAAACCAGGAACTTTGGCTTTCATTTCTGCAACCTGATTCTTCAGTCGTTCCCTTACTTGGCTAGAAAGAACAGGTGGGAAAGAGAAAGTAAATATTAACAATTAATAGTAGATTAAAAAAATGGAAGTGGGATCTAGTTCCAAAGACAACCCCAAGATTAAAATTTGCACCCATTTAGTTTTCCCGTTTTTAATTCCCAATTCCACAAATGTGGAAGACTGTTCTGCGGATGAGACTGAAGAAAAGGGAAGAAATCCATAAATTGAACAACTTTCTTTTCTTTGCTCATAAAGTGCCACTCATCAATGGTGCAGTTGTGAAGGTATGCAGTTGCCTAAAACGAGGTGAAGTCTAACAAGGAAAATTATTAAAGGCAGTTTTAAAAACTGATGTGTTTAGTGGACAACTGACAAATGTATCAATAAAGGAGAACATTTGTGGCTCAGGATTGCTTGGTTATTTTCTTGCAGATGTGTCATTACCCAACATGGGTAACATCATCAGTGCTAGTAAGGAGTGGGGTTTGTTGTACATACTACAAGAGACAATTAACAAGCCAAAAGGGGAACACAACCTCCCCACCAGCAATCAGCACCAAGATGAGCATTGATTAACTTCAAGATTAACATTAATCAAGTAACCAATACCCCCAATCAAGGAACTGCCAAACAAGCCAACAGCAAACAGCCCAAAGAATCTCTAAAGCCATGTCCCCCAACACTGTCAGACAAGCCAGTAGAATATAAACTGAGAGCAAACTCTACTCCTTACTAGTACTAGTTACACAATATCCTATGGGGAAAAAAAACAGAATAACAGAGTTGGAAGAGACCTTGGAGGTCTTCAGCAAGCAGAGCACTGGATTCATATTAGTGGTCTGCAGGATTTAAAATTATGAATTTAGTGGTCTCTGAGGTCCGAAAGGTTGGTGACCCCTGCTCTGGTCCACTAATTATGTAACTTTGCCAAAGAATGCAATAAGAAGTGACAGATCCAGTTTTCAACTTTTAACAAAAACTGGGGGTTTGAGTCTATGCCTTACAGGCCTGGCTTCACACTCCAACCATCATTTATTTTTCTTGTACAAAATATTATGCAACAGTATTTCTTATGTTTTATTATTAGGTGGAAATATTTAGTTTAGAACAGGAGTGAGCAATTGATTTTCCCAAGAGGCCACATGAGAAACTGGGATCATTGTGAAGGGTCAAACTTATATGCTAAACTTAATTCTGCTTGATATTAATGTTATTGCTTTATAGAAAATTGTAAACTATATGGTTTTGATTACCTGCTACTGGTAAGAATAAATGTTCCGTCTTATTCTAATTTCTGATTGCCCTCCAACAGGCTGAACAGAGACAGCCAAAAGGCCAGATATAGCCCAGTTACTGTAAAATGCCCAGGTCTGGTTTAGAAAAAAGTCAAATTGAAGAAGAAACTGAAACTGACAAACCAGTTGCTACTGTACATCATTTACTACTATACACTCTACTCTAGTAACATTAACAATCACACCTTTCAGTGCCACCTGGTGAACCCAGAGTGCAATTGCAAATATCATTTTTTTTCTTAACGTTGTTTGAAAGACCAGTAGAACTTAATAATTACCTGCTACAGACATTGCATTAAGCCAGGTTCTGTTTAATCATTATTTTTTCCCTCAGCTAGAATAGGCTGAATTTATTTGTGATGCAAAATCATAAACCACGTTTTGCAAAATACAAAGGCTGCATCATATCTAATATTATCCCCCCCTCCCCAAATCACTTTGCATTAATACAACACATGAAACAAGTACTATTTGATTAAATAGCTGTCAAGATGTGAGAAGGCAGCTTTCTAGGCAACATAAAATGTTACTAGCAGGGATTCGAGAAAGAGATCTGGGAGGTTTGATGCTGCTTAAACAGGGCCTATGTCAGACTTCACACAAGTACAATGATAAGTCAACTCTGCATTCGTAAAATTGCATCCTGCACCCAAAAGTAGAAACTTCAGAGACTTGACACAATGAAACAAGCCGCATAATTACAGTCACAAAATAAATCCTATTTATACATAATTTGCTTGTTCGAGAACATAAAAATTAAAGCAAATATGCATGTCAGCCTGGGCTTCAACTCCTATTACTTTTCCTCCTCGCCCTTTGGAATCAATGGACTTTTGGCCACTCTTTTCTCAGCTTTGAGAGCGAGGAGCAGCAATTCAGAGCTCACACAGTAGATCTCCTTAAGTCTTGATCTTTCCACATGATACTCCTTTAGTGATATTTTTTTTCCAAAGCTTAAATTTACCTAATTTCCTCACTTTTTCCTGGAAGGACTTGATTTCTAGTTATCTTTGTCTTAATTTTCTTACAGGCTGGCATTCGAAACAATGTTAGTGTGTGTGTGTGTAAAATAAACTGGGAACAAAGATCAGAAGTATCAACTGACAGAGAGGGTGATTTTGGGTGAATCAAAAGAAGGTATTTTACCCATGATCTCCTTAAATTTTTCCTAATATTACAAATACTTGTTTTTCAAGGTAACATTTGAGATAGCCCTGTAAGAAATTAACATCTCTGTTAGCTTTAATTTCACAATATTTAGTTTATTGATTATGTGTCATCAAACCAGTTTCAACTCTTACTGACCAAATAGATTTAGTAATTTCCACTGGATAAAAGAGCTGAGTGGCATGGGCATCTCTTCTATCAGTTAATATTTCACCAAATCCCACTCCATGAATTCCATCACATCCATTTCAGCTTTCTTTTTTTTCTTTTTTTAAAACAATTTTTATTTTCCATAATATTAATTTTACATTTCATTTTCATATATAACATTTTACATA
>JANHFT010002240.1:192713-202994 GCA_032467955.1 Pseudoxenodon macrops | reverse complement strand
AGTCCCGTTGGGCCGTTTTTCACCCTCTGGAGGCTTCAGGGAAGCCTCCTGAACCCTGTGGAGGACAAAAAACAGCCAAATTGGGGTGTGTGTGCATGCACAGTGCAGCATGCGTGGGGGGGTTGCATGTTGGCATGCACACATGCGCACGTGCAGCCATTTTTGGCACGCAAGGGGAAAAAGGTTTGCTATCACTGTACTAGGCAAAGCTTTATTTAGAAGTGTGCTATTGAGACATTTTGAGAAAGTGCAGAAAACATACTCTTAAAAAGTCCAGTTTGTTCATATACATACCTGAGAGACAGTCTGTGTAGTGGGTAACTGAGGAAGGAACCTGAATGAACTAGTCCTGCCTTATTCATGAGGCCAACTGGGTGACCTTGGGCCAGTCCCCTCTGTCAGCCCCAGGAAGGAGGCAATGGCAAACTATTTCTGAAAGCTCTTACTAGGAACACTGCATAGACTTGTTCAAGCAGTCATGCAGGAATCGATACTGATTTGAAGGCACAAAAACAAAACAACCTGCATGCACACAGCAGCATATATTCTCCCAGATTAAAAAAAATACCTGTTCACATGCCCATTTGTTTTTTGGCAAGAAAGCAGCAGAAATAGCCATTATCTTTTTCCAGATGGTTTTTCAACTTCCAGTCCAGCCCATAGTCCTGGGATTTCCTGGTGCTCTCTTGTTTAGTTTAGCTTTTTTTGAGATCAACCAAAGTCTGCCAAGAATTGCCACCTACAATGTGATATCTACTCCCAGGTATATTCATTCGGTTATTCAGAGATCAAGTGTAGCATCCAGATGAAATAAGCTGTGCATCCCTGACATCCAACTTGGACAGCTGCAGTTTTCTTTTTTAAAATGGACCTTGTCCTGCATTTTCTGGCAATTATAGTATGATAGGAAAGCATCAAAATTCTGTGAACCTGGCAGTTTAGCACCATAGCAAAACCTATATAGGTTAACTCCTGCCAGAAGCTGCTTATGCAAGCAACCTGCCAACCAAATCAGTGTAATAGAACAAACTTGCACAATAAGTAGAAGTTCTGTTCCAAGAAACAGAGGAGGGGCAGAATCACAATTTGGAATCAGAGTAGGCAATGGCCCATTGCCCAACCATGAAAGGCACAGGAATTGGTGAGACAGAAAAAACAGGCCTGTTTCCACTACCTGGTAGGTCATCTGTCAGTTCATATCAAATCTTTCTGGATTTAGGGATAAATGTGATTTTCTATGAAACCCCTTTGCACAACCAATCACTGCTGATGACAAGTCCCATCATAGAAGAAACCATCTCAGCTCCCAAACAGGAGGAAACAATTATTCCAAGATGGCACCGACCACAGCGCACACACACACACATATGCAAAAATTTTAAAAATGCTTTCTTATTAGAACTCTACATATGTTATATGCAAATCTAGGCAAGATTTATTACCAATTAACCCTATGACACTTTCACTCCACCCCTTTCTTATTAGAGGTGATGTGCCTTTAATGCAAACTGGATGCAGTTCTCCCGAATACCATGATTCAAGCGCCTGTTGAAATCCTGCCTCCCTTGCAGGTACAGTTCTACCCTCAGGATAGAAAGGACTAGTAAATTAGCTACCTTGTAATTTCAATACTGCTTCAGTTACCTTTCTGCCTAGGGCATTTTTACAAAGGGGAAAAAAGGAGGAATCCTTAGAGGAGTCACTTGTATAATCAAAGTGACATATTGTGTTTTGATAGACCATATACTAGAGTAATGCATAACTCTCTCTCCACACACACACACACACACACAATTTTATTAAATGACAACATACTGAATCATTAACCCAAAGTAGGCTAGGTTGATACATCACTTAAATGTGGTTGCTTAGTTTATGGTTCAGTGTTTTGTGAGAACCCAGCCAACTGAGGGTCCTCTAACAAACTTCATAGATAGGTGGGTGCTTGAATCTGCTCTAATACTCTGCCTTCTCAAATTCTGTACAATAAAAGTTCCAGCATGATTCTGTTTGCAAAGAGCAGGTGAGGGAAAAAGAGCTGGCTAGCATTCTAGAGTCCGAGCTCAAGAGAGTGAACAACTCACATTTACTAAGGCGGAAGAGCTAATGCTAGGTTAAAATGGGAAAAACAACTTTTCATGTTCCTGTGCTGTATGTATATGCCTCAGTAGGAAGAGAAGCTAAGCCTGGTCCACATTTTCTTAAAGGTGATGTTGGTTGGGTTCACTCATTATTGTACGCGGTAATGTGGTTTGATTCTGGTGTAGAGCACTGTGGCAAACAATTAAGCAGTGACATGATATGCACAAAAAGTCAACGTGACTAGTTGAGCTTCCTTCCAACTAACTGTTCCAAAGGGACAAATCTCTTCATGTGTCTTTGAGACAGTCATCCACAAAATAAAATTGCAAAGAGGTTGGCTGTTGGAGGAGCAAAAACCAACCCAACCCAACTTGTCTCTGATAAAGCAGGGACTCCAAGCAAGTGCTGAGAAATATCTGCAGGCAATCTCATTGAATTGAATTTAGAATAACAGAGTTGGAAGGGACCTTGGAGGTCTTCTAGTCCAACCCCCCCTGCCAAGGCAGGAAACACTTCACCACTTCAGATTCAAGGAGATTTACCTCTAAGTAAAGATTAATGTAAGATTCACACTGTGTTAGACTGGACTGTAACTTTAGGATTCTTAGGATTTCTTTTATTGTTCTGATAAGCACATTCCTCACCCTACCTACGCAACTAGTTAACAGTCCAGGTTGATACCACAAGACGCGCTTACGATGTTGCAGCCCTGCCGAATCTGGAAAGTCTCCCGCTGTCATCCCGTCCTCCTCCCCCTTTTTTTTATTTTGCAGAAAAAGATACAGATATCAGCGTGAATCTCCAACCCCAAATCTCTGCACCGAGACGATGGAGAGAACTTACGCGGAAACGGTTTTCCCACTGATGATCTCCGCGGAAGGCATGGCGAGTCTCCTGACAACAGCAGCTCTTGCGCTAAGAGAGGCTCCGATGGTGTCAGGAAGGAGTTCAAAAACCCCCGGGACCCTCCTCCTTCCGCGTGCTACCCACGTGGCTACAAACTTTGCACGACACTCCCGGGGCGCGAGTTCCTTCGGACAGCCAACCCGGGACGCCCTCCGCGGTCCCCCCCCTTCCCCGCCTTCCGCCGGGGGGAGGAGAAAGAGGAGGAGATGGACCCAGGCTTAGCAGGAACTCACTTCTCCGGCGCGCGCGCGCGCACACACGAAGGTCCCGGACCACCCCTTTCTACGAGCGATCCAGGAGGCGTTGTTCTCCCCACTCGATTCCCGTCGCCTCCTGCACCTTCCTGAGTAGGTGGAGCGATCGTTCCCCTCGTGAAAAAACGGACTGAGATACGCACAGCTTAGGGAGGAAAGCTGGTTCTATTTGTCTCTTGCGCACCAAGTTTTAACGTAGAAGTAAACGAGCTGATTGCAGATGCTTTGAGGGCATCCTTTGAAAGCGGACAGGCTTCAGTTCTTCGGGAGAACTGCATAAATTGCATAAAATTCACCGCTTGGGGGAATCGGATTGCACAACTTGTTTTGCAGAAAAAGGACTTTAGAATTTTCCAGAATTCATGCTGTCTGTCTGTATTTCTCTCTCTCTCTCTCTCTGTGGTGTATGTGTCTGCGTAATCGATATTTGAAAACACTAGGGGAAAGTTACCTTCACTTAAAAAAATAAAGCCTTTGAGTTTAATTACTGTTTTAATTACTGGTAATTGGTATGAATTTCTGTATATAACTTCCTTTGGCAATATCCCAGGAGGAGGTACTGTAACGGCAAATATAGGTTTTGGTATTATAGTGCCTTTTGCTGTTACAGTACAGTATCTTTTTAATTACCCTGCCTAGTTTACAGCCCTGTGATTTCCTAATGGTCTCCCATTTTAAGCAGTAGGGAAAACCAGGACTTTATGCTCTAGTAGTGGATAAGTTGTTGGGCCAGGACTGGGCATTTGAATGCATTCAACTGGGTGACTTTGAACAAACACACTCCCCATCTAACCTGTACCACAGGCAGCAGTATCAATGGGGATGAATTGAACAAGATGGAAGGCCCTATTTGCTTTCTACAGGTGTGCAACAACACAAGTACAAAAGGAGCAAGCTTCCTTGATTGATGGTTGTCATTTTGTCTGTCTGACACACATATCCCCACCCTGCCACAGTTTTTAAGCGAATCACTGCAGTTGTTAAAGTTAGTAATGTGGTTGTTAAGTGAATCTGGCCTCCTGACTGACTTTGCTTTTCAAAAGGTCACAAAAGGTGATATATTATCCTAGGACCCTGCAACCATCATAATACATGCTGGTTGCCAAGTGTCCAAATGTTGATTATGTGACCATGGGAATGCTGCAACAATCATAACTATGAAAAATGATCATAAATCACTTTTTTTTAGTTCAGGTTTGCTAAATAAATGATTCAAATTCATGATTCAAATGTTTGCTAAATAAATGATTTTAAGCTAAGGACTATTTCTGCATCAGTGGTGTCAAACTCAAAGCCTGAGGGCCGGATCTGGACCACAGGATGCTTAGCTGTGTGGCCACCCTGGAAACATTGAAGGACTGGGCTGCAGTGCTCCGTTTTCACTGGCAGAGGGTTGCACGAGGCCATCCCAGCCAAAAACACATCACACAAGGGCCCTGAGTGGCCCTCTTGAGCTCCGTTTTTGCTGGCAGAAGGTTCCAGGACGCCACCCCAGCTGAAGATGGAGAGCAGAGCGTTCGGGCCGCCACTCGTCCCTGACACGAGTTATGTCAAACAGGCCACGCCCCCCGAGCCACCACTACCCCTGGCCCCCTGAAGTCAAACAGAACCAGGGGTGAGATTGAAATTTTTTAGCAACCGGTTCTCTGCCTGGCTGATTTGTGTGTGTGGCCATGGGGACATGGCCTCCTTGGCCTCCTGCACCATGGCGAGGGGGAGTGTTTTTGTCCTCCCCAGGCTCTGGAGGCCTTCCTTGATACTCTTGAGGAGAAAACGGCATTCCCCAGGCTCCGGAAGCCCTCCAGAGGCTAGAAAAGGGCCCATTTCCAGACTTCCTGAATTTCCAGGAGGCCCATTTTTCATCCTCCCCAGGCTCTGGAGGCTTTCCTTGCACCTACCAGAGCCTGCCGTGCTCCCGAGGCCCTCCGGAGGCTGGAAACAGGCCCATTTTTCACCCTCCCAGAGCCTCCACGCAGGCCCTGCACTTACCTCACATCCAAAATGGGCCACGTGGAGACTCCTAGGAGGGGCGGGGTGGGAGGGGCCAGCCGGTCGTTGCAACTACTGGTTCGGCCAACCAGATGTAAAATTAGCATTCGTTTCATCTGAACCAGTCCGAATCGGCTGAATCCCACCCCTGAACAGAACCCTGATGCGGCCCTCAATGAAATAGAGTTTGACACCCCTGCTCTACCCTTGGCCTTTCAATGGTTTCTATTGTCAGTCCTTGGTTGGTGTATCTTCTACATCCCCTGAATGTTTTGCACCAATTTCTATGTACTTGTTTTCTGTGGTTGGGTCTAATTAGTGGTTTGGGAGCTAGAAGCCTGTGTTTTAAAGAGCTCGCAAATAGAAATGTAATTAAATCTCTTGCAGTGACAAAATACAAGATGGGGAAGGCTCCATCTTCGTTTAGTTTGATGCTAAGTTGAACCTAATAAGACAGGGTTTGTAAAATGTTCGCTCTTCTGCAAACATGTATTTTGAGAATTCTAATATTGAAAGTTAGAATCTTTATGGATCTCCCACAACACCATAATGACTCCACAGGAAGGCCTTCAAACAGGTTTTAACAGAAGTGGAGTCATTCTTCCAAACTAGGAATAACTTATTTGAGGGGGAGGGTTAGACTTGTACCTTTGATCTACAATTTGTTATTCAGTTTGTGAACTTTCTCTTTAGAAACACAGTTCCTAAATGGCATTTTGGATATTTCAAACAGTATTTGAGGGGGGGAAAGTAATGAAACAAAATGTACTTGGTTGATACTTGTATAGATATGTTCTTTGCCTGTTTTTCTTTCTTTCCACTCCGATACATTGTTTTTGGTTCTGTCAAATGACTGGAAGATTGTATTCTGTCTCTCATGAGAGAAATAGGCCTAGCCCAAAAATATGATAAGCCATTGTTTAACCAGGTTTATTAAATAAACCCCAGTATATCCATACAAATGTTAATAAAACTTTACCAACCATTGTGGATGGTATGATGCTACACATAAAAAAAAACACACCACAATCCACCTAGTCATTTAACATAATGTGTAAACCAGGGGTGAACAGCTTCCGGTTTGCAGAACCCGTAGTAAAAAATGCTTTTAAAAAGTAAAAAAAAAGATTCCCACAATCGGGTGGCACAGCTGATTGTTACAGCTGATGAACCTTTTTAAAAACTTTTTAAAAAGCGTTTTTTACTACCTATTCGCCCAACTAGAAGTAAAAAAAAAGCTTTAAAAAGTACAAAAAAAGCAACCTTAAAAAAACTTTTATAAAGCATTTTTTAAAAACTACATATTCATCCTGTGAGCTTCCTACTTATTGCAGGGGCCATTTTGTGTGAAGTCCAGCTACTTCTGCATTGTGTGTGAGTCAGTTGTGTGGCATTTGTGTTTTTTTTTGTGTAAAGTGTGATAGTTGGTTTTTGAGCTCTTTGTGGTTCTGTGAGGTTCATGCTTGTTGTTGCAGGGACCATTTTGTGTGCTTTTGCATTGTGTGTAAGTCAGTTGTGTTGCTTTTGTGTTGTTTTTGTGCAAAGTGTGATAGTTGGTTTTTGAGCTCACCTGGTTACATGACCATGGCCACCAAGCTACACCCACCCAGTCACATGACCACCAAACCACACCAGCCAAGCCATGCCCTCCAAGCCACGGCCACAGAACGGGTAGAGAAAATTTTTAGATTTCACCCCTGGTATAAACCCATTAATAACTGATCTATATGAGAGGGAAAGACAATTTTCCTAGAGCTGTTACTTTATAAGTCTTGTCCACCCAAGCAGAATGGCCATTGACCATGTGGATGATGAAGATAGCATTATTTATAGACTAGTAATCTGGGGAAAGCTTCTAGACAGCAATGATTATTACACATAAATTACACATAAAACTTGTGCTTGCATATTTAAGTTAGGAAGTCTGCTTTATTAAATTAGTTATGAGGAAGAATTTGTTTTACTTGTTTCTGCTCATTCAGATCAGCTAAATAAATCAAGTTGGGTAGCCAAAAACAGAGATACACTTAGAATATTGGTTTTCATATGCTTAAAAAGGTCTACATAAGTAACTCATTCAAGTATTGATTTAAAGTTTGATAATAATGCCTTATTTCTTAGGCAAAGGACTTAAATATTATGTTGAATTATTCACATTTTATTTGTTCATCTGTTTATCAAAGGGAGATAAAAAATAAATAAACAGATGATCTATGTGCACATCACAGTCTAATCAGCAAGGATTCCAGACCTAAATATGACAAAAATATTGGGCCAAAATGTTTGAATTCTGTGGATTAGTCCTACATGGATATAATATATTCATTATGTATGAACAATGGATACAAATGCCATGCTTTGTCAGAAATCCATATTTGCCTCTCCCACTTTGCAACCTCAAATTATCTTTACAATGACTAGGCATGCAGCAAAGTATAATTATTTTACGGATGAGCATCTGAGGATAGCTGAATGAACAAAGCTATCTATTAATATCAAATGCATTTTAACAATTCAGGAACAAGCTCAGGAGAGACTAAGTTTCAGGTCATCTTGACTCTTTTTTAAAGGACCAGAAATGATTAAAAAAAAAGCAGGTAAGTTTACAAATTGACATTTCAACAGAAAAGGAATATCAATAGGTGAGTAGCTGGCCTTCGATTGTAATAAACTTGATTTGATTTGAGTTAGATACTTGAATGGCTGGTTACTTATATCTGCATTACAGTATTTTACAGGTTGATTTCTCAGAATGATGATTGGATAGAGGAGCCACATTTAGTCCAACTTTATCCATCTAAATTATGGGTGTCAAACTTGTGGCATCATGTTGTCATCACGTGACATATCACAATGTTTTTTCCTTCATGGAGCTGGGGTGGGCATGGCCTGCACAAGATGCATCCGGGCCACAGGCTGCCAGATTGACACCCATTCTAAATGATTAAAGGGCGGGTTTGAGAATTTGAATAATTAGAAGTTTTCAGTTGAAATGGAGGTTTGTGTGCAATTTAGTTCTCAATTAAGCATTCGGTAGTTTTGATGCAACCTAAACTAGTTGGCTGAAAAGTGTGGGAATGTGAAAGGACAGTGATTTATCTGTCACTGGATGGATATAGCCAAATATTCACCAAATCAATTATCGCTACAGATCATTTCAGGTGGAATGTTAAATCATAATTTATATTACAAACATGAGCCCAGACAAAATTCTTCCTCCTTCACTGCAGATACAGCAGGTTGTATTTTATAAAGATCCCAATTTCAGATAAGATGTTGACTTGTTACCCAACTATGCTACAGTATCACCCTCAAGGTCTGTATGGCTTTGATCCTCCTGTATTTCAGGAAGGAACTTAAGATGTGACACACCCAATAAGCTCTCCTACTTCTTCTGTGCTCATGTAGAGAAAGGAGTGTACGTGGTCAAAATTTCAGGCTGATTCGAGGGTGCTGATTGTCTGACTGCCCTAAATTCCTCAGCTGTAAGTTACGTTTTATTCATGAAAAAGCAAGTCCAAAGTCTACCATGATACTAGAATCTAATATTGTGTCATCAAGTAATGTCCTGATGCAACCGTGTTACGTTTTTGAGTAGTTTCTATCAATGATTGGGTCAATCGCCAACATTATCAGCAGGCTGTTGCAATCATTCGATTTAGGGGTTCAATCTCTGAACAGTTTGTTTTGTTTTTGCATAACCTAAAAGGGGACGGGAGACACAGCCAAGAAAAACAGAGGCAGAGCTCAATGTCTTTTAAAAGCATTGCTCCAATCGTTGGTTAACTTTTTGCTTCTTGATTTAACATTAGGATGGTGTTTAACCGATTAATTGTGAAATGAGATGAATTAGAATTATTTTGATTATTGTAATGTATTTTTTAAAATACAAGAATTTATAAAGATGGCAGAGAGAATTCTTGGTCAGGTATTCATGTTTACCTTCCCATGTCATAGAAGATGGGGCTTCTGCAAACATGGAAGAAATAGAAGCCTGTACAAGTAGTCCTCAACTTATGACCACAATTGAGCCCTGAATTTTTGTTGCTAAGTGAGAAATTTGTTCAGTAAAATTTGGCCCATTTTATGCCCTTTCTTGCCACAGTTGTTAAGTGAATCACGGCAGTTGTTAAATTAGTACATGATTGTTAAGTGAATCTGGCTTCCCCATTGATTTTGCTTGTCAGAAGGATGGGAAAGGTGATCACATGACCACGGGACACTGCAACCGTCATAAATATGAGTCAGTTGCTAAGCATCTTGCATAATTTTGATCATGTGACCATGGGGATGCTGCAATGGCCATAGGTGTGAAAAACGGTCATAAGTCATTTTTCCCCAGTGCTCTTTAGTGACTTTGGTCACTAAACACACTGTTGTGAGTCGAGGACTACCTTCTAAAACAAGGAAAATGTGCTTAATTCCCCAAAGGCTATTGCTTTAGTTGGTATAATATTTTTATGATTTAATGTCTGATTTTTATAGCAGTTAATTACTCTGCTTAAAATGGGATATCTAAACTTAGCATACATGTTGAGAAAGGGAAAAGAGACATTCTTACTTGCCATTTCACACTTCCTTCTTCCTTTTTATTTATTTAATAAATTGGAAGGATAACCTATGCCTAGACTGATCATGAGGACTATTGTATTAATAGCTAAAAAACGCACAGTATGCATATACAAAAAATACAGATTAACAGAGTTGAAAGGGACCTTGCAGGTCATCTAGTCCAACCCCTGCCAGTAGGAGACACTTACATGTACCTCTACTTAGGATCAAACTCCTGATTGTGAGGCAAGAACTCCACCTCTAGGCCACAGCAGCTTGTTACAATACAAATCAAATCCACAGCAGTCAGGAAAAAACAGTAAAAACAGCCATTAATACAACTAGGAAACTCCATCATCGACAGCTATAAGGGAGATTTATGGGATGATTTTTACAACTGGAGTGTAGCAACTGAAGAATACATTTTTTTATTTTATTTTTTATTTTACAAAACAATATCATAAATTTAACAAGTCTGTAACATTTTATATGATTAACA
>JANHFT010002240.1:145349-163019 GCA_032467955.1 Pseudoxenodon macrops | reverse complement strand
GCTTTAAGGTGTTGGAGAAGGGAGGAAGTTTTTTCTTCTTTTCTGACTGCGTTCTTGTGTTCTGCGATGCATGCATTATTTCTCCTATTAGTTTGTCCAATGTGTGTGGCTGGGCAGATTTTGCCCAGCCACATACATTGTCCCATGTTTTCAATCAAGATGTAACAACAGAACCAACCAACCAACCCACTCACAGCAACAAAGCCAACACCCCACACCTCCCCACCAGTATTTATAGAGAGTTGGCAGCTCCAAACACGCTTTGCTCGCACAAGCACGAAGCTGAAAGCACCAGCCTGAAGATGACGAGTGGGACCTCATCGAAACAAATAAATTCCTCCACATGTTGGTAGTTCTTAAACTTATACAGTATCTTTCATTTGGACATCTAAGCAGTCCAGATTCAGTGTAGAAAGTTTTAGGGTGATGGTCTAAGACTTATGCAGTTTTCTGCTTAGATGGATAACCTCCAGGACCTTTGGAGACAGAAGCATAGGAAGCCCATTCAACCCTATGATAAAACTCAAATTAAGAATCCTGGTTTTTTACTGGTAGGGATAAACCAGTGGAGCCTGTGGCATAGCTAGAGTCAAAGGATATAGATAAGGTCTCTGGTTTTAAGGGCAGATATATCATACTCAGTGAAGTAATGGCCAAAAATGAAATCAGTAATTTGAAAGTTCCTAGAAAGGAGGCTGAAGCTATATAGGTCATAAGAGTTTACAAGACTTCCTGAATCAGGTAGTCTGCAGACGCCATTGGAAATGCTTTTCCTTCATCGCTTGTGGATCTATATCCAAGAGAGAATTTCCAAATGGAAATAAATCAATAATTCATCTCAACAATTTGAATGACTCCTCTTTTTGAGAACAATTGGCTCACTGAACAGTGTGCTTGAGGAAGAATGGATGACGAACCTGTTGTATCTACAAACAGGCACGAGGAAGAAAGTACACTAAGCTTTAGTTGCACATATTAGAAAGGAACCAAAAGAAGATAATTGGCTGATGACCTTCTATGTGTGGACAACATGACTATAGACATCAACTGTTTTGAATTCTTTATTCATGACTGACATTGCATGTTGTTGCTGCTTGTGTATTTTGTTTTGTGATTGATTCTGTTTTGCTTTCTTTTTAATGAGTTTGCTTGACATTCAGGGGGTCGCTCGCCAGCCCAGTTTTCCCAGTAAGACAGAAAAAAACAGAGTTTAAATGTTTAATTAAATAAGAGGACACATACATTGTCCTTTTGGAAAATTAAATGGACAGGAAGTAAGTGGTTTCTCATAGATACAGTATATGTAGGGCTCCAGGCAGCATGTCTGTTAGCTGAAATTCAGGGTGATTAAACTGTGTCAGATTAAGTAAGAAATGTGAGAATATGGGTAGAGTCACAACAGAAGACATTACTCTGCATTAGAAAGTGGAGGGTGGGAAGAAATCCACTAAATTTGGAAGTCATCAGTTTAGAGTTGACTTAGAGAAAAATTAAGCCTTCCTTAATTTTCTCCTAATGATTTGAATTGGTTGGGCATAACCCCATACTGTAAAAATAGCTGGCCTGAGTTTTGTGTAGAACATATACACAGTGTGCTTTTTGACATAGCTTATAAACTAGCAAAGGATGATACCAAAAAAAGAGTGTTATAAAGCCCAAGGAACTCTGCATTCATTTAAATGTAACAATTACAATGTTGGTTAGAAGATTAGAAATTACACAAATAAATACAAAAGTAGTACCAATTAGATAAACCCGGTAGGTTTATATATGAAGAAGAATACATTGATAGCAGAATAATGAAATGGTAGTGTGGACTGTCCACGATCTGCCTATAGATGGCAGTTCCTACTTTTGAAGGATCCCAGTTTTCTTCTTTTAGTATTTCTCCTCTAGGATGAATCTGCTGATCAATATCTATCCCCTGTGTTTGCTTCTTCCTAAAATTTAAAAAGCAAAAAGCAGGATAGTCCACTGGATTCAACCAACGTGAATGAAATTTCCTATAAGTAAAAATATATATGAATAAATCAGGTTGAAAGGATAAGCTGAATCCTGCTCAGAATTGTTAGCTTTGTTCCTTGCAGGGGATACTCTCACAATTTTATATATAGAGGTATTAACTCAGAGGTGGGTTCCTACTGGTTCTATCTGGTTCTATAGAACTGTTAGTAAGTCAGCGATGATGTCACAGAGCCGGTTCCTTCGGTGTCTCCGTGGGTGCCACCATTTTGAATTTTGCTTCTGCGCATGAGCAGACGCTATTATTTTACTGCTGTGCGAACGCACAAGCGCGTGCTTTGCACGTGTGTGCGAGGCATGACCCTGAGCAAACTGGCAGCAAAACAATTTACAACCCACCCCTGCATAAACCCCTCCCATTCCTTTGGCTTTTTGGAGATGCATGGCCCACTCTATCTGGGTAGGAGTCTATCTTCTCATTCCATTAAAATATGGCAGGTCCAAGTAAAAAAGGGAGAAGAATTGAAACCTCATTTCTATATATGCATATTTATACATTTACTTCTTTGGGGATGTTTTTTATACTTTATCCTTATCCTTTTCGTTTTGCTTTTTATTTTGGATTTGTAACATCATAGGATCTTAAAATGGATCTTAGCCATTTTAAGGATCTTAGTCATTGTAATTTAATTTGTATCATGGAAGCACAGTGGACAAAAGTGTAATATAACAGGTACTGCCGTATCATTGAATCCAGGGAAATACTCTGGTATATTTATCACTCCTTAATGCTTACCTAAATACTGTTTTAGTGCTTCATCCTTTAATTACACATCACTCTACTTTTTCTCTACTTACTCTACATAATAACTATGTAGAGTAATATACTATGATAAGGTATTTAACTATATGCAACTATAATAAGGCATTTTCTTCTTTTTTACAACATGCCTGTCTATGCTACTTATTACAAAAGGGTAGAATATAAAAGCAACAAATGTATTTGCTTTATCACACTATAATGTAATAAAATGACTCTGACAAACTCTTTCCCCCCCACATGATCTATCAGAATAGCAAACGCCATAGTAGTATCACTAACCTTGCCAATTTTCCCAATAGAGTTGCTTTAATACATTTGTCCGGAAGGACCTCTGCGAAACCGGTGTTATAAAAGGACTGATCTTCCTTACAAAAAGAAAGAGAAAAATGTTTTTCTTAAAACAAGTCTAGTTTACTGGAGTGGGTGGTGGTAGAAATAGCTAGTTATTTTTATGGCATACAATAGGTGCAGATCAGGCACACTTGCCAAAAATCAATGGTCAGTTTGGAGAAGAAGACAGTAGAAATCATATACTTCATATTTTGCCCTCCCTGGCATCATCAGATGCATCTCAATTGAGATAATCCCAATTCCTTTTCCAAGATATAAACTCCCAGGGCACCTCAAACTAGAAGAATTCCACTACAATCTGTGTACACACAATAATACCTCAAATCTAAGCTCCCTTTCAGTTTCTCTCTCCATTGCAAATCAAGGGACAGAGAGGGTTTTATTTAGATCAAGAGCAGGTATCTACCTACTGCAAACGGAGACAGTAGGAAAGTGTGATTCAAATGCATCCTACGATAATTAGGTCTTTGTTGTCAGTTAATAGATAATCCCCTGTGCTGACGAGAATACATTAGTTTGGAACAAATGCTTAGTAGTGTGAGCGCTGGAACAGGCAGTGACTAACAAGCTTCTGAAATTTGTTATGTCAGGAAGGAGGAGGAACTTAAACCGAGAGCTCTCCCTTTTCCCAGAGAAAGAAAACACTGAGCATACATGTGTGATCTTGTGCTCCAAAGCTGGCAAGATATTGCTTCATAAAGACGGGCATTTGGGTTCTTGGTTGCCCTTTGGTGTATTGAAGGAGTTGCTTCCCGAATACAGCTGTTGCATTGGTGAAATTAAGGGAAGAGAACAAAACAGCCACAACAAAAATGCTGGAAGTGAAACCTTGCTTAACATTTACTTAATGTTCATCAATGATTACAAAGTCAAGCACAGTTCATTCCAAGGCACTCAGGTATGTACTGGTATTTATATATATTTCATCTGTGTGTGCATGTCAATGGCATATATGTAAATAATGCATGAATACTATACATAATCATAAAATCAGAGTGTAAAAGTGGGGCACATTATATGTTTGAGAATAATTCTGGAAAAAAGACAGTTTGCCAAACTGGAGATGTTTTTTTTTTCTTTCTCAGCTTGAGAATGACATAAACAAATTTATTTATTTAAAGGTCTCCCGGTCTGTAGAAGTTTATGATATGAGCTGTTTGTGTGTGTGTTAAGTTTTCCTCTTTCTCCCACTGAAACCTTGAGAAGAAAATCTGGCAGTAGCACAAGTGCTCAAAATTTTGTGTCAGTACTTCACTCAAAATTACAGAGAAACTATAGTCCCAACAAATAAGCTTAATTGTGCCAATAAGTTTTCTGTATGTCAGTAAAGTTTCTTTAGATTAGGACCTCAGAGTTATTGGAAATAAATATGGGGTTTGAGTGATGTTGTAAATAGATCCACTGAGCTGTCTGTTGAAATGTCAAATAAAATCTATTGCCCTAGAGCTCTTAGGGGAATATTTTCTTTCTTTGTGCTTATGACCTATTCTTTCTGGAATATTACAGAAGAGCTGAATAAAATAGCATTTATAATTAAATAATTGATTTTCAATCCCAACATTCCTCATTAGTTCTGGATATGCTACCTTAATTTCTAGTTTGCTTTCTGTCACATGCAGATTTTTCGGCTGCATTTTTGAAGCGGGTTGTATTGCTTTCTTCCTAGGGTTGAGTGAGAGTCACTGTAATAAACTTAGGCTTCCCCCACTTCTCTGTATAAACATGGTTTGTCTTTTTTCTTTGTTGACAATATTTTTTTTTATATTTCACCATTAAAAGAACCCCCATGAATTTCTAATTTCCTGAAGTGGAGTGTTTATATAAGAAGAGATCTCCCAACGTATATAGAAATGGGTTGTTATCTCTTGGGCATTCCAGCCATTATTACTTTTAGCTGCAATCCCAGGTTCGTTTGGGTGGCAGTCCTTTGAAAAAGGAGACAAGTATAGAATTGCAATGTTTGTTTCACCTGTATATTAATTTGACAAATAGGTATATTTATCATTCCACTGGGGGAGAAACAACAACTGACTTCAAAGTATACAATTCTGAATAGATTGGAGAAAAGTATGCCTGATAAATATGCATTTTGGGCAAGAAACTCCCATGTCTAATGTTCAAATGTATAGAGTTACTGTAGTTATTTGAGCAGTACAATTGAAAAGTTTTTGTGTGTGTGTGCTGAGAAGAATGACATTTCTGGTTTTATCTTGAGGTAGCTCATTTAAAATTCTAGCACGAGAAGCGAATTTCTGGAATAAAATTTAACATACCTAAAACGGGATCTTTGGTTATTTCTTAGGTTTGTAAGTCACTTTATTGTATTGTCAAGGCAGGTGCCACTCTTAACAGATGGGGACCCAAAGGCTAAATGATGTGCTTTTGGGCTGGCTGGAAGGGCCCCTTGAACCTGTAGTTTTTAATCCAACTTTCTGCATGCTAATGGAGACGTGACCTCAGCATTTCTGAAATGCTGTGGGTCTAATTCATTATATCCCCATTGTATAGGGAGTCTCAGTTTCAATTCCTAAATTGAATCTCCTTCAAGATCCAGGAGGGCCACTACCAATCAGAATATAGAACTTTTGGCTGGAGTGAGTAATAGCTCAACTTAAGATAGCTTCATATGATCTATCTTGGGAACACTGCCCCAGAGCTTCATAGATTTCATTCTGGATCCTCTTCAAGTCTTTCCCAAGCAACATTCCACCCCCCCCTCACCCTGTCCCGTGGAAAATATGCACAGTATTTACTTATTTGTTTCTCAGTAATGACAGATATTCAGACTGTTGCTTGATTCACTTCTGCCCAGTGGGGCAAAGAAGAAGAAACACAGAAGATGACACATGCAATTCTATTCAAAGCAGAAATTATATAGAAAGCATTAAACTCCAGAGTTTTGTTGGCTGGTTGTATACATTTAACTTCATAAGGTATTTTCATAGTTTCATATTCATAAAGCATGTGCCAAATTAAAAGCAATTACAGGCTTAAGCCTTTTTGAGAAAAAAATTGTAGTGCTGACTGGGTGCTTGTTCGCATATTTTGAAACACAAATTATAGCACTAGAAATGATAAATGGCAAAGAGCTGGGTAGCAATTCAACTATCCCCACAAAAAGGTTTGGATGTGCCAGAACAATTGGTCTCCTTAGAATACGCAGAAATGCAGGTTCAAATTTTGTTTTGCAAAACACAATTGTCATCTGTATCTCCCATTTCTCATGTAGCTTTCTTGATTTTGGGTAAACATGAACTGGACAATGCAGTAGCACTGCAAAGAAATGCATATTTGTAGGTTTTCAGTATGCAAGTTAAAATGCCAAATTACGCCAGCTTCTTCGTATGACTAAAACATTTCTGTACTTCCCTGTACTTCAGAATGGCCAAGTCTGTTTACAACAAATACATTTAGACAATGAAGGGTGTTGGGTGTAGGTTTGGGTAGAATAGCAAATGCATCTCCCATATTTATTGGGATGTTTGCTTTCATTTTCCCGATTTCTAAATTATATTTTGCCTTAGTCTTTCCTAACCTGATGCTCCCCAGTTTTGTTATGACTATTTCTAGTTTCCAGAAGATGTAGCCAACACTTAATTGAGAACATTAGACACTGAAGGTTACATTATTTCAGTGAAACAGAGCAATTTTAATTAATAGTTTGGATATGCATTTCTCATGTTTTCAAAATGGAAAAGGTGCAAAAATGATGCCAAACCCTATAAGACTGCAATAATTTTCTAAAGTGAAACATAAATACTCCCCCCCAACAAAAAAATTCAGCAAACAACCCTCAACCCCATCTACATGTGTGCCACGGACTTCCCTGTTTATGTATAATTATATTGCTTCATCTAGCACTCAGTTTCTTAAAAACTGTTCAATCTGCCATGCAAGCCACTAAAAGGCGACCTATCCTTGGTGTAGAGAATTAAGGTCTTTCCCTACTTGATTGTCACTCTTGATTACTCTGTAGTAGTGATTTCCCCCTAAAGCATTTGACAAGCTGTGTCAGTTTTGCTGTAAGTATAGTCAGAGGAGGCTATACTCATCAGTCATTTTGTTAGTGGTGCTTCAAGTGATACAAGGCAGTGAGACCCGGCCGTTAGCTACATTTAGCTGTGGTCTCTGGGCACTACCATTCAAGGTCTATTCTGCTTTAGGTAGCAGAAGTACCCAGTTCTGTCAACTTAGAACTAAGAAGAAATTTCCTGACAGTTAGAACAATTAATCAGTGGAACAACTTTCCTCCAGAAGTTGTGAATGCTCTAACACTGGAAGGTTTTCAGAAGATGTTGGATAACCATTTATCTGAAGTGGTGTAGGGTTTCCTGCCTAGGCAGGTGGGTTGGACTAGAAGACCTCCAAGGTCCCTTCCAACTCTGTTATTCTATTCTATTCTAAAGTCTGTGGAGTTAGTGTTAAATGCCTGTTCAAGAACTACTGGTGAGGGGTTATGCCATTAAATACCAGGAAGGGAGGGAAAGAGAGAGAGAAAGAGAGATCATACACTCAATTCCAATATGCAGTTCTGCTGTCACCATTGATCAGCTGCAAATTTGACTTGATCCGGGTCTTTGGGCCAGAGATAGTTTGGCAAGTAAAAAGCCTCCTCTCCTCCTCTCCTCCTTCTCCTGCCACATTTACCAGCTTCAGCAGTTGATCTCTAGTCAACAGGTAGAAGTGGGAACCAATTCTAACAAAAGGCTGACCCTGAAAATCTTAGTTGTCCGTCAAAAACCTCATCAATCACAGTAGTGATTGGAAGATAGTTTTCCTCTCAGCTGGGGATGTTGAAAGGAAAGCCTGTGGAGAGGAGACAGGAGTCTCCTCTGCAGGAGGAATGTGGACACCAGTGTCCAGCACCAAACCAGAATAGATCCTTTCAGGATTGGCAATCGGGATGGCAAAATCTGTACCAGTTTAATCTTCTGCTGTACTTGACATAAGAGTTGTAACTCTTGTATTGATCTCTAGCTGTGGAGAAGACCCTTCATAGGATTAAAAACCAGGAAACTGATTAAGTATGATCTATACATCCTTGATGCTTGGAATAATCGTGATGCCCTAATGGTTAAGCCTATACTAGTTTGTAATGAAGTCAGCACATAGTACTGTGTGGAACACATTAAGGGAAAGGATGAGTGGTTCTCCTGGCTATGTTTCCCTTCTAACCAAGCCTTATCTGCAAGTGGGAAAAACAACCATCAGTTGCTCTCCTTAATGTATGGCGGGGCAGAGCTATGCGAGTATACGTAGATTGAAGCAATGCATTTCACTGTGTGCCAAGTTGCTAAAGATCACAGCTATGGGAGGTGTTCTGCACCTATGATTGTCAGTCAGGTCAGTGCTGAACAGAGGTGTATTTTTTTGTAGATAAGGATCTTGCATAAGACTGATATCTATTTGGAAAGGACATGTCAGCATTATGTAGATAAAATCTTCTTTGGAAACTAGACATCTAGTTTCTCCTCCAATCCAAGCCAAAGTGGCTAAGAGGACAGTGAAAGGGAAGGGATGTGCCCACAACAGCTTAAATTGGCCAATAGGAGCTGGACAGATCTCAGCTCCTATTGGCATCATCAGCCAATGGTCAAGGGTTGCAAACGAAGAAGCAAATAAATTATTTTGCTTATTATTCTGCCGTTTGTACTTTCTTCTTTTTGACGGACGTGTCCGATCCAGGGAACTTCTCTGCATTGTATTATTACCATTAATTTTATTATAGTGTTCTGATTACTGGATTATGTATCTTGCCTACAGTTCAAATTGGACTGAGATGATAAATAAATCCAAGAAAGAAAGAAAATAAAAAGGACATTATTATTATTTGGTAATATTTTGATTGTTATATTTTCTCTCCCTCCTCCCCTGCCCTCCCCAAAAAAGCTGTGGGCTGGAGTTAAGACCATGCAGTGTCATACAAAAATGGTTCCTGGGCATCTTGTGCCACAGGTAGTGAAAGCTGAAGAGGAGCCCACAGATGATTCAGTTGCCATCTGCTACAACAGAGTGGATTGGCTGGATTGGTCCCAAATCGCCCAGTCAAGCCTACTATTCATTGAGAGAATCAGACGTGGGATCCTACCGGTTCTGTCTGGTTCTATAGAGTAGGTAGTAACTCCGCGATAATGTCATGGAGCCAGTTCTGTCGGTGACTCCGTGGGTGCTGACATCTTGGATTTTGCTTCTGTGCATGCGCAGAGGCTAGTTTTTGATTGCCGCATGTGTGTTCGCTCATGCACTTTGCGCGCACGCTCAAGGCGCGACCCTGAGTGAACTGGCAGTAAGAAGATCCAGAATCCACCTATGGAGACAATGTACAGTTAATGAACAAGTAGAAGCACAGCCTGTTCAAACCACTGTTTGATTGCTCCTTTTCTTGCTCCTTCAAGTCACCCAATGAGAGACAATGAATGAACAGACTATTATTTGTTTCCTTACTATGTGCCTGGGTGTGCTAATCTCTGCTTTGTTGCCCCAAGAGAAAACATGTTCTTCAGCAAGGAGAGCACTGCAGAGGGAGAGTGCAGGTACCTAGATAGAGGCATCTGGCACTTGTCCTTGTCCTTGGTATCAATAGAAGAACATCCTCAACATGGAGACAGCATTTGCTTCTGAAGGTACTGATGCAAATGCTGATGCTACTTCCTCTTGTTAACCTTCTCTCCCTGGAGGGACCAACAAGGAGAGTGCCCTTAATTGTCCTTAATCTGCTCTACAATGCTTTTACCCAGAGAGGTAATTCTAGGAAACAAGTTCCTCCTATGACCAACATTTTCTGCACTGCCCAAGAGAGCAAGTACACCTTCTCACTAGGTAGCACTGGAACCACATTCCACTCTACAAGGCGTATGCTCAAAGGATGGGTCAGAAAAAGAAAGGATGAATATTATCCTTGATCTTTGATTGCTTGCATATTTCCCCACCATCCTCCAAAGTGGTAAAGTTTATCCCCTGGGATAAAGATTATTTTGGGGACTTCCTGGTTGTAGACTTCCTTCCAGCATTTGTATTCCAACTTCTCCTCAAGAGGCAAGCAAAAGAAGCAATGACTATTTGGGTTTACTAATTACTTCCGCTTGTCCAATCATTTTGTTTCCTTCAGTATAAGATTGAGGAGCTTAGGAATTCTTTTAGAAATGTTACTGAATTAAATATACATGAATTAATATGTCACCACGTGGTAAAAAATATAATGTCTCCGGGTTTTTTTGTGTGGCTTGGATAACTTTTTTGATCTCAAGTTCCAGGAATCCTTAGCTGGCTGAGAATTGTGAGGCATTGTAGGTCTAACACATCCTGTGGTTTTTGGGTTGAGTGAAGGTTAGCATGTGGTGCCCCTCTTCAGTTTTTTTAATGTAGAAAGAGATGTGTCAATCAGATCAAATGATACAGCTGTGCAAATGGCAGTAGTAACAACTGAGGCATCAATAATGCCAGAATATGTCAAAGACTTGATCCACATCAAAAGTTATGATTTATGTTCTTAATTCATGTCATACCTTATTTTTCACCCAAGAGTTTGGAAACTGTTCACTTATATCAACATTTATCCATGTAATACTTATTATTCACTGGTTCTAGAGCCGTGGTGGTGCAGTGGTTAGAATGCAGTATTGTACGCTAATTCACTGCTCACCCCAGGAGTTTGATTCTGAATCAAAGGTTGACTCAGCCTTCCATCCTTCCGAGGTTGGTAAAATGAGGACCCAGATTGTTTGGGACAATAGGCTGACTCTGTAAACTGCTTAGAAAAGGGCTGTAAAGCAGTGTGAAGTGATATATAAGTCTAAGTGCTATTGCTACTCTGTATTTGTGAATTTGTTTATTCACATAAATGTTTTTGTAACCTCAAAATCAGTACTTGTGGTACTGCTGTGCATATTTGTGGACATGTGGAGTGACAAACCATTGAAATACTTCAAACTTTCACTAATTTGGTATTTGTATGTGCAGCATGTTCACAGAATATAACAACATCAACTTACAACCATTCCTTTAGTGACCATTCAAAGTTATAAAGGCACTGAAAAAAGTAACCTACGACTGTTTTTCACACTTACAATAATTGCAGCATCTCCCTGAGCACATGATCAAAATTTGGATGCTTGGCAACTGGCATTTATCTATGATGATTGCAGTGTCTTGGGGTTATATTTTTATATATGATAATATTTTGCAACCTTCTGACAAGCAAAATCAACAGGAAAATCAGATTCACTTAATAATCGTGTTACTAACTTAACAACTCCAGTGATTCACTTAATAACTGTGGAAAGAAAAGTCATAAAATGGGGCAAAACTCATTTAACAATTGACTTGCTTAGCAGCAGAATTTTTGGGCTCAATTGTGGTCATAAATCTAGGACTACCTGTATCACAAATAAAAAGAACTGCCTCTATTACATCTTTCTAAACCAAAATTAATTTAGATCAGATTATAATAATCTACCCAATACATATTTCAGGGAGTTTACTCATATATTGCAGGAATCATATTCAGACATTAAAAACTTAGAGAGTATTTCAGTGTTTTCACCATGAACATTGCTTCTCCTGGTGATATCACTTCAATGACATCTTATTTTCAGATGTCAACAATATCCAAAGCAGATACAATTTCCTTCTGGCTTCCATGTGACCAGGGCTTGTGCTGTTTAGGTGTTTGGGGATAGTTGTAGGCACAAAAATATATCTGCTGGACATTTTGAGTACTTCATAGAGCCTGTGGGTGCCAATGAAGTGGTGCTGTTGTGGTTTGAATGCTAATAGCTAAATTGGACTATTACTGCAGCTTTATGTGATATAATATACAGAAGCTCAATTACCTCTTCAATCTTTCATTAAACTGGTAAACTAGTCAAGACAAGTGTGCAAATCTAAGGTATGTCTACTGGTGACAGTGATGAGGGTTTTGATGACAGAAGACAAGTAGAATAGTTATGCTTTTGTTCACACATAAAAATCATAGAACTCACTTTCATATTTCAAATAGGAGGAGAATTTGCTTTACTTCAAAATGTCCTTTATTTTGAATCCAAGATGAAAGCTTCATTCTCCTTAAATTTGTGGTATCTATGATGGTGACAATTTGGCACAATCAATGGTTGGAAAGTGTAAAGCTTTTCTATGAACCCACAACTTTTAGGAGCCAGTATTCATCTCTTCCTTCAGCATGTCCACGAAGACATAGGGAGAGTGGGTGAGCTCTCTCCTGCTTTTGCGAGTGTCCATGAGAGATAGTGCCTTTTTCCTCACTACATGGTCCACATATTCAACTTTACACCTGTAGCAGTTCTGCAGGAGAGGATAATGAGCAGAGACAGGTCAAGAAGGGATTCCTCGACCTTTTGACAACTTCAAAAGTTGTGAAGGGACTTCAAAAAGGCTGTTTAACTGGTGCAGAGAAGAAGAGTTGAAGCAGCTGGCTAAAAAAAGAAAACCACAAACAGACAAATATAGATGATGAAATCTTTCCCTAAGGAAGGACTGTGGATTTTTTATTCTTCTGGAAGAAATGTAGCGAAATTATTGTCCAGTTTCTCTGCCCACATCTGGGGCATCTTAGGGTATGTCTTCCCTTCTGTTTTGCTGTTTCTCTTGAAGTAGGGTGGTGTGTGTGTGCACTTGGTGCTTCTTCGTGGAAAAGTTATTTCTCTGTGTGTGAGGGACTGGTAGATATGTACAGATGAGGGAATTGATTAATTTTACAAGCAATTTACTTAGTAGTTTTAAATTCAGGCAGTGCTAGCTTATCAGTTAGTGACTTCTTGCACTTATATACTATATATTCACATACATATAGTCCTACACAGTGAAACTGAGTAGGACTATATGTAATAGAATTGAAATGTTGGATTGGTGGGCCTTGCACACACATTTTGTTTCTATTTATCATTTTCCGTTTTGTCTACTTTTTAATGTTTCACTATGTGGACACCTTAAATTCACAGCTGACTTCTTTTTGAGAAAATTCATCTTTCTGATGAACCAAAACAGAGGAAGAAAATATAATCAGTAGGAAATCGTGTATTTTTTATTCTTAAAAATGACTTCTGATGATTGGCAAGGGACTTTGGGGATCAATATTATAAAGGACTGCAGAGATCCCAGAGATCCAAGCCAGATGGGATGCATTTTGGCCATCAATCTATTTTGGCAATATTAGTTTCCTTTAAAATAAATCTCCCTTTAAAGAACATATTTTGGAGTTAATTTCTTTTCACATCACACTGCCTAATAATATCAGTCATGAATTCCTGTCTCTTTGCACTACTTTGCAATTTTTTAACACGTTAGGGTTAAGGCAAAAAACTCATTCTGAATAGATAATAATCAAAACATGCTTTAAGAATCCAAAGAAGCACTAAATTGATGCACTGTGCAGTGGTATCACTGCAATCTCCAATGTTTGTGTATTCTGCTGACACAAAGTACTCCTTTCCAACCATAAAGCCCCCAGACAGTTTCTACATTGTTTTATGCAGATTTATCGATGAAAGTTTGATGAGATATTGTCCTTTTTCTGTGAATTACTTGGGGCTTGGGACATGGAACAGCATATAAATAAAAATAAATAAAAAACATGATGACTTTATAAAACTTCTTTTAAACATGAAGGCAACAGAAGAGAAACAGGAAATATCAGGAAGAATATGTGAATTATACATCAATTTTTCATGCTTTGGCTTAGTTGAAATGCTAACAAATAGCAACTAAACATATATTCCTTCATGCTGCTTTGGATTTACAGGATGTTCACATTATCTGTGAAACATCTGCAAAATCTCAGTGTCTTTATTCAATCTTACTGTAACAAATGTAATTTTTCTTCACATGACTTTAAAAATTTTTTTTAACCTCATTTAGGAACAACCAATATATTATTATGGAAGTAAGAGACCTTAAAATAGATTTTCCAGATCATTCTTTCAGACACCATCAATTTCCTGCTTGTGTATGGATGTATTTGCGTTTATCCCAGTTTAATTATTTGTCTGTGAATCTCTCTGTCCATGACATCTGCATTGATTCTGTATTTGATGAGAATAGTTGGTATCTTGGCAATGGGAGAACAAAATACAATAATTAGAAACACAGAATAGCACCATAAAAATAATGCAAAAACCCACTTTCAAAATTTGTGGAGATGATATTTCATGAAATCTTATATTGGATATTATTATTCTTTTATTTTAATTAAATTCCTGCCTTTACCTTGCTTTTCTTATGAGAAAAACTGAAGTCAGTGTAATTTTAGTCATGGCACAGTTTTATTATTCAATATCAGTTTTATTACTTAAGCTACATATTAAGAAAGCAATATGATTAATTGCATTTCCTCCCAAAAAAGAGCGAAATCAAATGCTATCTGAGTCTCTGGCAGGCTCATGGAATGGATATTTTTCTGTCTTCCTCTGGCAATCTTACTGTCTTACTAAAAAATCTTTTCAATGATTGGAAGCCTAGCAAACGCTGGATAATGTGGCTTATAGCAACTGCAGTGTAAAGGGGACACCACTCCATATTAAATTGACAAAATCTTGGTGGCTTTTCCTTCTATTTCAGCTCTCTTAATAAATGGATTCTAGATTTAAAAATTTTGCTTAGCTAATTTCTCCCTTAACTTTTGTTTTCATGTTTGTTCTACATACAAGTTCCTATTTGCTTGGGTATTTTAATTAACTATTTAAAAAAAAACTAACTGAAACAGCCACAGATGTTTTCCATCATTGCTGTTCCTTAGCTGTTAAACAGATTTTGCTCTCTTTTTCATAGCAGCTTCTTTTCTTTTGCATCCAACTGTATTTATATATGAATGCTTAACAAGGGTTATCTTTTTAAAGTATCTACGAATGCTGATTTAGGCAATTGAAAAATATCTTTGTTCAGCCTGAGCCTCTATTCTATTTTAATATTTTGTTTAAAATTATTTTTCTTGTTTCATAGTTGGATTGACTGTATTTCCATATAAACAGAAACAATATATTCAAATTAATGGAGATTTTGAAATTATAATTAAATATAGTATAATATATCAAGTATAACAAATCAGTAAATCAACAAAGCTGATAACATTAAGTATTGTTAAGAAATTAAAATATTGGTTTTTTTATTTGTCAGTAAAAGCTGAGAAACATTATCCAATTCAATCAGCAGTTTATGACGTAATATTATCTAAATCATGTGAATTTCATCTTGTAAATGTACACCATACACAATTGCTATAATTACATTGCAATTAAACTTAGTTGTTCTATAATCTGTAACATCCACTTTTGTCACTATTCATTTTATATATTGCAATTTTTGGATTTACATGGCTAATATGGCTGATATGAAAAAAAAATCATTAAACTGAATTAAACATTGTTGAGTTATTTAATTCTGGGATTAAGGAAAGGAATGAATTGCAACAATGCATGTGCTGCAAATGTAATATAAGATTTGTAGTAATATTGGGGTGGGGGGAAGACGTCTACCTGAGATTTTAGTAAGAGGAGAGTAATGAATTTTGTGGTCAAATTCAATCTGAAATTGATAGATAACCCAAACAAGATTTGCTGTTTGTGGCTAGAGATTGCAATGCCATTGCCTCCTTTCTAGGGCTGACAGACAGTGATTTACTCAAAGTCACCCAGCTAGCTTCATGCCTAAAACAGGACTACAATTCACAGTCTGGCTTTTAAGATCAGCTTAAAAGCCAGCAGTCAGCAATTATGCTGCACATTAGCAGAAGTGGGTGTCTACCGGTTCGGACCAATTCTATAGAATAGGTAGTAAGCTGTTGGTGATGTCACCAACCAGTTCTGCTCCATGGACACCACCATCTTTTTTGTGGATTTTGTTTTGAATTTTTTCCAGGGTTTCTGGCACTGCGCATGCATCGCCATCTTGTTTTGGCCTTTTTTATTTTGGGGAAATTTTTTGCAATTTTTTTTACTGCACACCCACGCAGCGCGAGAGGCAGCGAACCGGTGGCAAGGTAAGTTAGAACCCACCCCTGCACATGAGTACATAGTAGGTTACTTATGAAGCTTTGGAAAAGATATTCAGGTGTTGGAGAAGAAAGATTCTTGACAATATCATGGATAGTCATGAAAACAAACAAATAGATTATACAATAAATCAATCCAGGGCTTCTCATTTGAGACATCAATAACCAGGCTCTAATTATCATATTTTGGATACTTTTTATGAAGATCTAACTCTATTGAGAAGTCTATAATTCTCAAGAGAAAAAAAGGGGAGGAGAACCAAGACCAAAGTGCATGGATTTGATATTAGCATTCGGTACATTATTGGAAAAATTAAATTTGAAGGGCTACGATGAGGGCATCTATTATTCTGGAAAAGGTCAATCTATGAAGTCACTAAAAGGTGACACTGACTTGATAGCACACAATGAATTAATCAATAGGCGGTCCAGCTGAATTAAGACCAAACATGTACTTTTGTACTATTTATTTTATTAAAGATAATAATTGGCATGGTTAAGTTCATTATCTGCTGTTTGTAGACTTAAGTTAAAGTAGAATTTTGCTGTTTTGTGATTAATCTGGATTAGGCCACTGTGTGCTTAACTGAAAAAAACCAAACATGCAAGATAGACTATGGCATATTGAGAAATGCTGGGGAAAGAAATGAAGACAGATAAACAGGGAAAAAGCATTGTAGTGCAAACATACTATTAGACTTAATTTACAGGCACATGTGTTGATTAACAATTGTATTTTCTTTTGTTTTAGAAATCTCTTTTAAGATGTATTTTGTTCTCAGAAGATGCTGTCTAGGTAAGCTAAACTCTTTTAATGGGAATCTGATTTGGGAACAATCCAGGTTTATGTTTTTGAACAGCTTCCTCCTATCTAGAGTCCTTCAACTATAGTGGAATTATAGTTCCTAGAATTTCTGCCAACTTGATCAACAAATATCTCTTGGTAGGATAATTCAAGAAAAATGGAGAAACATCAGTATTTTCTCTCAAATGTACCCCAATGGCTGATTCATTATACCATGTCTCCTGGACAAATTGCAATGATTTGGCCAGAGGTGGACAGTTGGCCTTACAAAATTCTTTTTTTTTAATTTGTAGAAACTGAATTGACAATTTCTTCCAATTGTTCCTGGAAAAGAACTAATTCTACAGACTTTCCTAATGGGTGGGAATTGTTCTTAGCAATGACAAGGAGAAATTAAACACTTGAAATACCCTAAAGTTGCTGGCATAGGAAACTGAGATAATAAACAATAATCAAGCTGGGGATAAACCTGATGTAGATTTGGGGAAAAAAGACACATCCTTTCTGGGAAAGATTGCAACCTGACCATTAAAAGTCCAACATACAAGTGTACAGAACCTCTTTCCTCATTTGAGAATTAAATTTAGCTGAAACAATATTATAATCTAAAAAAAGATTTAAAACTTGATTAAAATCTTCAGCCATAATGATCTCAACTAAACTAAACTAAACTAAACTAAACTAAACTAAACTAAACTAAACTAAACTAAACTAAACTAAACTAAACTA
>JANHFT010002240.1:67309-88687 GCA_032467955.1 Pseudoxenodon macrops | reverse complement strand
AAAGCAGCTGTACTGACTCACACACAATGCAAAAGCACACAAAATGACACCAGCAACAGATTGAACAGATTGAACAGATTGAACAGGTTTAACAGATTTGGAGAGAACCAGTTCTATGATGTCACCAGCTGCCTGCAACCTAATCTATAGAACCGGTACGAACCGGTAGGATTTCACCCCTGGTTCAAATGGTTTAAATCACATTTTTAACTGTTTATGTTACTTTTTGATTGTTAACTTGAGAACCCTCAGGCTTCAGAGAAGGAAAAATTAACAACTAACCGTTAATAGAAAAGTCATGGAAAAGCTGCCTGATTTCAATTGGACAACACTGATTAGAATTTTTTTTCCTTTTGAAGGGAATATCCATTGATACAGCATTTCCCCCCTTAACTCTTCATTCCCAACAGGAATCTGTGGGGCCACAGCTGCCAGGAACCACTGGGGTTTGGAAAAGGTTCTGCAGATAGTCCATGATATACAAGTAATTACAAAAATCGAGCTGCTAAATCTTGGAGTTTTAATCAACTACATATTTAACATTGAATAATAAGAATTAATTGGGAGGTGGACACTTTATCTTAGGGACACTTGAGAAGATCGTGGATGCTGCTTGAAGTTGCCATGTTACTGACCTTGGGCTTATTCAATGGTCCTTTAACAGCTTTTGATTTCAATGTAGCATTTTATTTATTTATTATGAGGAGTTATTTGTGAGTCAGTGTTGATATCTGGTGACTGCCAGGACAAGACTACAACTCACAACCTCCTAGTTTTTAGCCTGGTGACTTAAGCACTGCACCTAGTTCTTGTTGAACATGCTAGTGATTAGCATGAAAAATAAAAGCTGAGAACAACCAATCTATGGAAATATCAAATTCAGTTCTATGCATGTAAAATAATTTAGATATGCTCAGCTGCCTGGTGTGACATCAACCGGCTTTTGCACTTTTATTTTGAACAAGTACTTTCACTTTTCTTTATTGAACAAAGCATAGGGTTGAAATCTGGAGTAGGACAATGGAAGTCTTCAGGATTCCAGTGGTCAACCACTTCAGATTTGGTTCAGAACATTTCTCCCACCTCTTCAGCTGGCACAGAAGGGAGGTTGGGACAGTGGTTCCCTACTGTTTCAGAAGTGCATGCTCTGCACTCGCGCCATCATCACATCTGATTTGTTAACCCTCTGTGCATGCGCAGAAGGCTTTGCACATGCGCAGAGGGTTAAAAACCAGGAAGTGATGACGTTGGGGGTGGGTGGGAGGAGCCTTGTGCTGCCGCCGCTACCAGTTCTCCAAACCACCCGCCGCCACTACCAACTCGCCCAAACCGGGCTGAACCGGTAGCATTTCACCACTAGTTGGAACTAAAACAGGAACTAGGGTTGTTTTTTGTTTTTAAGTTGTTCTAGAGAAGTGTTTCTCAACCTTGGCAACTTTATGATGTATGGATCTCAAGTCCCAGAGTAGCCTCCTTGCTCTCTGTAGAATTCTGGGAGTAGAAGTCCACACATCTTAAAGCTGCCAAATTTTAGAAACACTGCTCTAGAAAACCCAAGGTAGGGAATAGGTGTTTTGGCTGAAAGTTTTTCTGTGCGCTTATGAAAACAATGACAAAATTCAGTGTTTGGGGATTATAGAATGCAGCAGAAAGTTCAACATCATAGTTTCCCCAATGTCTAATAAATGCATTTTTTTTCTAAGCTAGGCTTCATGCATCTTTCATTTACAGCACCCACCTGCACATCAGCTACATATAGGAATGGCAGAATTTAAGAACAGAGTTTTTGGATTGTTTTACTGGCTTTCGAGTGAGGGTGAGCTTGGCCAATCAAGTTTGATTCCCCAGTTGTCTCTGGTTCCTACTTCCATTTTTATCTTGAGGAAAGAAAACATAAATAGAGTAAAAGAAGTATAGGAGAGCCCACAACCACTCTTGCAAAATAGAGTTCTTTATCCATTGAGGTTGATCCCATAACAAATCTGTCCATCTGCAAAGGGGCATCAGACTCCTTTGAAGTTTCTGCAACAGAGAAATATGGCTACGTTTCTGGATTATTCCAGCTAAGTCTCTTTTGTCTCTGCACAAGGTACTTTACTGGATTTTTTTGCTATATGTTTTCATTGCTCTAAAGCAACATTTCTTTGTTCCCTTATTAAAGGAACACCTTTAATTTTCACCTGAAAAGCTTTAACTTTGCTCCTGACTTTCATAAAAAGGAGCTGTTCTATACGGTCAATTGGGTCATTCTTACATATCTTCACTTAGACCAAGACTGTCAAACTCCCAGCCTGCAGGCCAGATGCATCATGCGCTGGCCACACCCATGCCCAGTTTACACACCCACGCCCAGTTTAGAAAAGGGGGGGAAAATCCCAATATGTCACGTGACGCCACGAGTTTTACACCCCTGACTTAGACCAAATAGGTGGATTAATTTAGAAATACTGTATGTGAACAATTCAGAATTTTTTTAGAATGCTCACAGCTCACAGTTCAAAGCAACACCACAACAAGAATATGTACTTTTGGAAAATTATAGCCAAAAATGCATATATTTAAACTCTCAAAATGCATTTTTTTTCTAGGGGGAACTTGCTTTCAAAAAGTATGGATGCTAGGCAAATGTGTATAAATATGTGTTCCTTAAAGAAAAAAAATTATCCTCAAAGACTTGTACAAATAATGTGTAATAAGAATGGAACAAAAGAAAACTTGCAACCAGAAAAAAATTGACAGAATAATTATGTGAGGGAGATGGGCAGTTTCAAAATTTGATTGATACTTTTTTTAGCTTTTCCATGTTATACACAGTTAAGTAAAATGGAGAGGAACTATTAAGGAAATGGGATTCCCCATGTTGCCTTAGTCTTTGTAGTTTTTTCCCCATCGCTTCATCTATTCATTACACTTCACCATATAGTGTCTTTCTCTTCATTTTGCTTTGTTTATCTTATAGGAACAATTATATAGACACCAAATGTTTTATTTGGCACCATTAAGCAATTATGAGATTTGTTCTTAGAGACTACTGCGCTTGGTTATTACTGCTGTATCTAGTGTTTGATCTGTGGTAGCACATTTACACATTGCCATTTGTTTTTACAGTCACCCATTGACCAATTTCTTGTGTGTAGATGTATCTGTGAAGGTATTGTAAAGAAATACTTCTGAAATTTATCTCAGGAACGTTTGGAGGACATGTAAGTTTATCGCATCAATATGTTAAAATAGTTTTTTTTTTTAATGTAATGTGAAAATATGATAATATTTTAAAAATCATCTGTTAAACATGAAGTAACATTGAGGGAATTTAACAGAGAATTGCAAAAAAAAAGGCAGCCCGGCATTTTTTTAGCCCACCTGTCTATGAGCTGACTGAGCCTTTGTAAAGTATATAATGAAGAGGACAAGACATCTATGGAGCTTCTCAATCATGGTTGTCCCAAAGGGGCTTTTCCCCCAAAAGGCAACTGGACTTTCTTGGCTTTTTTCTTTGAAAACATTTCACTTCCTATCTAAGAAGATTTTTCAGTTTCGGAGACAATAGGACAAGATAGAATAGATGATGTGAACGCTGTGCACAAAATGTAATTCTTCAACAATGCAAAAATAATAGAGTGTTCAAATTCTTGAGAAGCTTAACTTTTACTGCTATATCAAGGAATACTCTGCTTGAAAATTTGTGGGCAATCTTTACTAAAATCTCAGAAATTTTAAGATAGTTAAATAAGATGTGCAGCATTTATGATGAAGCAGTAAATCATACAGAACTGAAAGCTTTATTGAGTATTGTCCATAGTCACAATGCCAGATTTCTTTTAAAGCTGCGGATGTTTAACTTTGGGGAATGCATGTTCCAAGGTTTTAATCCATTTAGTACAATAATTTCTGCACTATTCTTGGGAGTCTCAGAAGACAGAAGAACTGTCTGCAGATGCATGGACCAAATGAAAGTTTTCTGCATGTCTGCAGGCACATGTCTTATTCAAGAGTTAACGTTGCCTTTAAAACCATGTGCAGATACAACATGTTCCCAATGCATTAATATCAAAACTCTCAGACTCACATTTGGTATGGCCATTTTATATCATTGCATACCTTCATGTATTTTCTCTACCCACATCATCTCCATTTTTCTGTTTTTTTAAAATATATTTTAATTGGCCATCCAATCCTTTTTGACTACAGTGATCCCATAGAAATTCTCCAAGATTTACATTGCAATATTTTATTGGCTTGAATGGGATATAGAGAATATTATTTCATTGTTTGCAGACATTGATTTCAGCATGCAATTCCTACAAGCGCACATGAAAGCATTTGATGTATCTTATGTGCATTTATTTTATAGACATTTGGATAAGAAATCTGCAACAGGTAACTTGAATGTGATTACTATCACTGAACAAACCCCAGTGACTTCTAATATAGAAGTACAATGACAATGAACTGCCTATTACATTATTATAACTCTATAAATAAAAGAGGCCAGCTTTTCTGAAATTATTGGCCTTCCAAACAAATTCAGAGACAATTATTTTCTCTTAAACCATAATCCCTTATGTATTCCCCTTTAAATCAATAGGAAAAACTTGAAATAAACCTAACTGAAGAAAGGTAGATGAAAAGAGTAAAAGCATTCTTCAAAAAAGTGACAGAAATGCATTCTCAAAAATATACTTTTTTTTTTGAGCAGGTGCAAACATTGTTTAACCTTGTGCAGCCTTGAAATAATTTTTTTAAAAGCCTCATGGTTGTACCTGTGGAAAAAAATATTCTGTCACCCTATTAAATTACCGTATGCTTTCTGACCTATTGGGCTGACTTGAAAGGATCCACAGGTGGGTGCAGCTGGAAAGATCAACTTGATGACTTAATCCTAATCCTAACCCAGTCAATTCATTGACATTTTTAACAAAGGGTCTTCAGATAATGTCTTTCTGTGTAAGAATAACAGACACCAAAGTCCCGAATTGCATACATTTTGAATAATGGTTGAAAAATGGCATTAGGAACCAGAAATAAGGTCCAACCCGGAGCCTCTGCTTGATCTAGTGGTTGATCAGAATACAAGACAATTTCCCTTAATTTTAGGATTGAAAACCTATCTTTCATGACGAGCAGTTGGCTATTTCCACACCTTGCTGCTTTGGCAGGTATTTCATTGTGGATCTGCATTGTTTCACTGCTCTTTGCCCACTGCAATGCTTATCACAATTATTTAGAAAATAAGGTCCTTTGAATGAATGAGCCTTCTTTGCACAAAACGGAGTTTAAAGGTATCGGCATTCTGTAGCTCCTGCCATACCCCTGCATAGCATTCCTTGCCTATGATGTTTTGTAAACCATAAGATAAATATGAATGTGTACTTTCATTGTTAGCGGCTTGAAAACTGAAATGTTTTTGGAATTATTTTTGGTGCCTTTCCAAGTATTTTGTGAACATAAGCCAAATTTGGGGTAAGGTGTGAAATCTGACACTTTTTCAGCTGCTTTCTACAAATGTAGAGCTTGTCCCATCCCCTCCCCCAAAGTAATGTTTGTAGGATGTAAGTGATAAATAAAAAACAATATTCTATAAGGTCCTGGTCTTCTTAGTTTATTGTTTAGACTCATTATTTCACCGTGTTATGATGGTTGACCTTTAATTTTAGCCATTCTGGTGAGAAAAATGTTTCAGAGGAGGAAATTTCAACCCCCCCCAAAAAAAGGCCTCAGCACAGACAGGAATTCAATAGGCAGTTTTACACCTGGGTGAGTCACTCCTTTTCTGTTACTCTTGACGATCGCAGGTCTGTTACTGAAGTTGCATTGCATACATTTTTTTATTTTTTAAGAATCAAGAAGTAAACTTATTGTATTTAAAGTGCATCTCAAAGCTCCTCACTCCTCCCAGTTACCAAAGAGTTAGGCCAAATGCCACTCTAAGCTACTCTAGTGACATCACTGTATCAGAACCATCTGGCCTTTGGTGAAGGTGAAAACAAAACTCATAAAAATAAGTGCTGTCCCCATTGTCCCAAATGTGCTTGATGATGCCTTAAGTCATTGTTTCTTAAGCTAGTGTTGGTTGGGAGATTCTGGGAGTTGAAATCCAGTTATCTTAAAAATTGCTGAAGTTGAGAAACAATGGCTTAAATAAACTATTATTCCTGCTAAACTCACCTGCTTGCATATGTAATATCGGAAAAGATTTGTAATGTTTGATGCTGTAATTTTTGCAGCATGCCATACAAAAGATAGAAGTATTGAACAAACACCTCCAGTTTAATAGTTATAGTTTAAGCACTCAGTATGACTTCTGTGCTAAGGATCTGATCTCTCCTGATTTTTAGAATTGGTTCCTTCCGGGTACATTTTGGTAGAATACTTAGATTGTTTCCATCTGTTAAAAGGCCATTGTGGATCAACTTATGTGTTTATCCCACTGAGGATGGAACATTTATGTGGCAATCCTCTTCCATAATTTCTAGCATAAAAGGTGAAATTAGTTCTTCAGACAAGTGGTTAATGACTGTTTCAAGTGGCCTGTTTCTTCTGCTTTGAGAGCTAATCATTAAATAAGCGTGGCATTATGTTAAAAAAATTCTCCAGAACACCCGTTTAATATAGGATTGACAGGTAATTGAGGAACAAGTGATAGTGATGGCAAACTTTCACATAGTGTTCTGCCATTTTGGAGTTAGGCAATAGAAAAAAGTTGTGAACTAATTCATCAATATTAAAATACCAGGCATATATCATACATGCAATGGCCAAATTGAAACTTTTCCTTCCTTTTAGGGAGATGAGGCCTCTTTCGATGTCGAGGATGCTAGATATGTCACAACCTGTGTGATAGTTGAAAAATGTAGGATCTTATTCAGCAGAACTAAGGTCCTCAAGGGGCTACTTCATGGTCTCGATGTCCTTCATCTATTAATCAGTCAATGGGGTCTAGGTCAGCAAGTCAGCTAGGTAGAAATACATGTCTATACCCATGAAGTGGGCTCAAGCATTCATGAATACCCTGGGTTTGATGAAGGTCTGAATGGATGGGACTTGAATTAGTAATAAGCATTGTGGTATTTAAACTTCATGGACCTCTTGTTAGATACAGGCACTGAGAGGTTTTGTCTAAGTCAAGATGGGGAACTATGGCCCTTTTATTATTTGTGGACCAACTCTCAGAATTCCTGAGCTGGTATGGCTGGCTCAGGAATTCTGAGAGTTGAAGTCCACAAGTATAAAAAGACCATAGCTTCCCACTCCTAGTCTAAGTAGACAGCAGCTTCATTTAGAATGCCAGAACCTTCCCTACTAGTTTCTAGGAAGTAGCATGCTAGATGGAAACTTCCTAGCTGAATCAGGTGATTTTGGAGGGTATTGTTATTCCAGTCAATGAGGATGGGAGGTGTGGACACCTGACCATGCAGGATTCTACAGTATCTCCTGGACCAACTAGCTCTCTGGATGACTGCCAATGGGCCCTTAAACAGTGGAAAGGTTTCTACAATTCACAATGAGTTGGTGTGGCACCGGCTAACACCTCCTGGAGAGAATCTGGTGATGAGATAAAAGATTGTGTTGTACACTATGGAAAGCCATATCCCAGCTTGGCCTCAGCCATCATTGAGGTCTCATGTAGCCTTGGATGGTGAATTGCTAACACACTAGTTAATCATGTTGGGCTTTTGAGTAACACAAATGAAAAATGAAAAAATAGGGGGGGAATAGTGGTGAAGTATCTTGATTTAGGGAATCCTCATTAGAACCAAGGAGCAAGAAGCACCATTGGTATCATCTAGCCTAAGCTGTAGAAAAATAATATAAATAAGCTTTAATCATGAATATAGGTTTCTAATTATGTCTTGAAACCAGTGGTGGGTTTCAATTTTTTTTACCACAAGTTCTGTGGGTGTGGCTTGGTGGGCGTGGCAGGGGAAGGATATTGCAAAATCCCCATTTCCACCAGGGGTTGGTTCTAACTTACCTCGTCGCTGGTTCGCTTCCTCCCACGCTGCGTGAGCGTACCTCGTGGGCGCAGTAAAAAGAATTTACAAAAAATCCCCCACACAAAAAAGGCGAAAACAAGATGGTGACGCATGCGCAGTACAAAAAAATTACAAAATATTCTCCCCCAAAAAAGGCCGAAAACAAGATGGTGACACATACACAGTGCTGGAAACTCAGCTTCTGCGCATGCGCAGAACAAAAAAAACCCGAACACTTTTAAAAAATATTTTTTTCAAAAAAAAAAATCCCAAAAAAGGTTGGCGGCATCCATGGACCAGAACAAGTTCCGTGACATCACCAGCGGCTTACTACCTACTTTATAGAACTGGTCCGAACTGGTAGGAAACCCACCTCTGATTCCCACCCCACTCTGGGGCCAGCCAGAGGTGGTATTTGCCGGTTCTCTGAACTACTCAAAATTTTCGTTACCGGTTCTCCAGAACCTGCTGAAACCCACCTCTGCTTGTAACCCGCAGCTTTGGGATTAATGGATTGCCACCATCATTCACTTGAGCTGAAATATTCTGAAATGAGCTGAAGTTGCAGCTGAAACAGGCACTTTTCTTCTGTGGTTCCCCCTTCCCATCAAATTTTACCTTGTAAATTTTTCAAGATTTGTTAGACCTCTAAAAAAACGTATGTACAGTGCATTAATTGTGCATTAGCTGGGGGTGGGGAGAGAAATCTGGGTTGGTACTTGGCCATCTGCTGGATTTTTGGACTTTGGTCCTTAATCGAACACCTAATTTTCTCTTTTAATATATCATCCTAATATATATATATATATATATATCTCATACATACACATACACACACACACACTGACTGAACATGTTTATAAACAATCTTGGTATTGCTGCATAAATATTGTGCGGATAATAGAGTTTCCTTGTATTTCCTGCACAAAGGTGAAAAAATCAATGAAGCAAATGGCTTCTGCAACGGAGCTGAATTTTGCACTATTTTGCTACTTTATTTGCAGTTTCTTGAAACTAACCAGGTTAATACCATTTCATATGCTGGAGAAAAAACTGACTGGGCAAATATCCAAATTAGGAAGCATAAGTTCAATGAGGAAGTCAAGGCACTGGCAATAAAAGGGTGAAATTCCTATTATTTTTCTTCTTTAAGAGAGTCTATTGGGCGGTTAAGGCACCAGGTTAGAAATTAGGCGACTGTGAGTTGTAGTCCCATCTTAGGCACAAAACCAACTGGCTGATCTTGGGCCAGTCGCTCTCTCTCAACCCTAGCAAGGAGACAATGGCAAAATCAAATGGCACTTCCAAACAAAACAAAAAACCTTACCAAGAAAACTGCAGACTCATCCAGGCAGGAATAAAACACTGACTCTCCTCCCCTCCCCAATCTATCTGTTTATCCATTATTTTATTGTAGTTATAGGCAGTCACGTCTATGGATGGTGCCTATGAAGATGGAGAGGAACTGACTTTTTTCCTCTGTAGAAAAACAACAACCACACCCTGAATTGTACAGGACTTTGTGAAGAGGGTAGCCTGTATGTTTCCCTAATTCATCCTTGCAGATCCTGGGGAGGGTTGTATATATTTTTTTTTACAAAAGCCAAGATGGCAGTTGTGAGCACATATGTTCAAAGTCCTGAGTCATTGACAAGTAAAAAACAGGCTTTGATCATGTAGTTGCACCCACCTTGTTGTCTTTTTTGAACCAGCCTATAGACACACATGATATCATATTTATAAGATGAGAAGATTCTGATTAACTCTGATTTCTCAGCCAGCTATGTAGTCATTTGTCACATCAACTTAACAAGCTTATTGTTCAGAATGCAGGTATTTTATCAAATGTCAAACTGAAATCTACAGCTACCCCACAATTTATTAAGGAAGTTATCTGATCAAATAATAAGATAAGATTGCTCTGGCAAAACATGTTCTTGAAAAACCTCTGATGATATCCGGTAATTGCCACATTATTTTCAAGGTAGTTACAGATTGATCTCTTTATGACCTGCTCTAGGATCATGTGGATTAGCAGCTGACTTTTATAAATTAATACTTTTTGTTGTTGTATATTATCTTATATTGTGTCCATATGAGTGGGAGAAAAATAGCCACATAAGACAGGAAAGAGACAATTTATCTAATTGTGCCTTGAATTATTATATTTGTTACTTCTTTGGAAGGGGAATGATATCTTTTAATGGATAGTGCTTAATCAAACATTAATTTTTGATAGGGCTGCTTACTATATCAAAGATAGGAGTAGGAAACTGTGGTCCTTTTACGATCTGTGAACTCAACCATGTTGGCTTAGGAATTCTGGGAGTTGAAGTTCAAAGATCGTAAAAGGGCCATAGTTCCCCACTCCTGATCTAAGACAAACTACAATAGAATGGCAACCATAGTCTGCCTTTTTTGGCTATTACTTTTTAGACTTTGTTTTGGTAAATTGTGGCAATTTTTTTGTTAAAGATAAGAAAACTCCCATGAAGGGGCTTCCTGATGTAAAAGTCTTAAGCCCTGTAACTACCAATCAGCAGAGGTAATGCTCAGAAACTTTGACCATCATAGCCTACATGAGCTACAGACTCATCACCTATGCAAGTTTTGTTTTTTTTAATATATCTGAGATCTGTTATTGGTTTTGTGTAGAAGAAAGAAGCACATATAAGACTATGAACATGTCAGGTTGTCTCTGGAGTCAATTGTTACGGGAATGTAAGGTCAGAACTTAATTATAGTAAGACAATACGGGGTCACACGTTCTAGTAGTGAGATAGGAACAGTTACATCTAATTTAGGAAACGGCAGACCAAGCATTTGCTATAATCTGTCTCTGAAAACTTAATTTTATAAAGCATTGAGACAAAGGCAGAATTACTGCAAACATTAGCAGAATTTTAATAAGGAAAACATGATTGAATTGTACACAGAAAACATGATTGAATTGTACACAGAAGTAGTGTAATTTGGATTTAAATAAAAGAATTTATTTTTACCATCAGATGAATTCCACTTCATTTTAAATGTGATGACTCTTACTGATGAGGCAGCATCCTGCTTAAAAGTTAGGAAGGCATCTAATCCAGCATTCTATTTTCAAAAGAGACTGAGCAGAAACAGATTTGCAGAAAGCCCTGAAGCACTGACAAGGAAATAATGGCCCTCTCTTGATACCTCCTCAGTTCAAAAATCCCTTTGGTAATCACTGATACGAAGCCTTTGACAAGAAGAAATGTTGTGTATCAGTTAAAGCTAACAGGAGTTGTCTGTGTGTGGAAGGCACATCGTAGGTCTCCACAAGACAAGCCTCTCCTTTCTCCATTTAGTCCTCCCTCCTTCTCTCCCATTCAAGATCCGGCATGTATTTTATTTATATTTATGTTAATTCCCTGTAATTTCCCCATTGGAGACATTAGAGAAGGAGAGCTGTGTTAATCTATGGTAGTCAAAAAATCAGAAGCTTGGTCACACCTTTTGGGGCTAACATAAATAAGCTTCCATGAGTTTATTTTGTAAGTCAGAAAAAGTGCTACTAGACTCCCACTGATTTGGATCTGCAATTTCCTGTAGCTCATTATCAGAATTGTCCAGGAATGTCATATGCTAATTCTTAGAATCAAGAGAGAAAGAAGATAAAGGGCCCATATTCTCTGTGCACATATACGGCATACAGCTGTTTTGGCCACAGGAATGATTTTGCCCTTGCATAAATCATTTCTGACTTGCTGTACGTTATTCAAAGAAAATGAAACATAAATGGGTTTGATTAAAAAGCCACATGTCTACAAAATCCATTTGTTTGTGTGTGAGATAATCAACACTAATTATTTCTTTTAAAAAACTCTATAAACAATAAAGGCTACCTACATGTAGCATTTTCATTTCTTTTTATAAAAACCGTACAAAAGGAGACATCAGACAAAGTAGACAAATCTAAGTACTATAAAAATTTCTCTTGGAAACATACATATTCATGAACTGAATAGGTAAGATTCCTAAAATTCTAAAGTATAACAAATATTTTTTAAAAATTGAAGATATCTTTCCACTAAAATAGCAAAATACAGAAAGAGCTCTCCCTGCATGCAAAGTACCACCTGAAAAAGGACTTCTCTTTTTTTTACATTAAAAATGATGGGTTCACTCCACCAGGAAGTTCTCTGCAAGACTCACCAAAACAAAGGAGAAAGACAGAATAGTGCAGCCATGCTGTTGTGCAACTCTAGCTCCTACCTGTTACTATTGGGCTTATGCAGTAGATCTATCTAGGGGATTATGCATTTATCTTTGATTAGAGAAATTATTTTAATGCTAACAAGACGGAATCTTGTAAATTCTGTGTTCACCGGTTCTTTCTGGCATGAAAATCACTGATAGATCACACACTGTGCAAAAAGTATAAAGTACATTGCTTATAGTTTGAAAATATAGTTTGAAAATATTGGAGGAAAAAATAGAAACAGCTTTCCTGTACAAAGCTCTAAGTAATTAACAGCTCTTACCCACCCAATCCAAGTACTGAAATTGCTAACAGATCTTTATCTCGGTGATGAGAAGCAATAGCAGGTGCTCAGAAGTTGAGCTGAAGCCTCCTAGCTTGGTTCCTGTTGAGTGCAATAGAGATCTCCACATAATATTGTCAGTGTTTACTCATCAGTGCCTCTTAAGCCCTCGTTGAAGTTACCAAGAAACTGAAATTCTGGACAAACTCTAGCAGCATAAAAAGAAGACTCCGTAGAAGATATTAATTAAAAAAATTGAAAGTCTTTAAGTTGGTGGAGGTCCATTAATATATCGTAGCATTGGGTAGAAAGAACGAGCAAGGTTGTTGGTTTGAGTACAGCTGTAGTCTTCTTCTGAGACAGGGATCAAGGAGGCCAAGAACAACAAGAGAAGGAGGAATAATTGTAAAGGTAAGGCTGCTCGTAGGACACGACAGAGGAAAGCAGACTTCTTGGGTGCAAATGAATTGGGCTCTTCCTTCTCCTCCATCCTGCAAACAGAGGACAACTTATAAACAGGGCAAGTCACTTGTATACAAACAGAGAGCAAACCTCTCTCCCTTCTGGCACTGATGATGCTACCTAGTTGGTAATGTCTGCAAGAAAACAATCACGTTCAGAGACCACCAAGGACCCAGCAATTTACAAACTCTCTTGTAGCAAGAGAGGTTGTGATTCCCTTCTAGCCCTATATTGACTGTTTGACTGGCACCACCTCTTCAAGCCTTGGCATAATAAACGTCATGGTCAGAAGCCATTTCTGGATTGAATTCTCGCAAAAAAAAGTTTTTGCGATTTGAACTATTAACACTTATATTTCTACACCAAATCCCATGGTTTTTAATATGAGCTGCCATAAATATTTCACAACAAGTCATACATTGTGAAAACTAGGACTCCTTAAACACTAGCAATCATACAGCTAGTGTAAAACAATTTAATTCAAGAGGACCTTGGGGTCATGGCCATCGCCCTGCTTTGGATCATGGAGAGGAAGAGAAGACTGATTCTTTCACTCCCTTCCATATTTCTAACACAATTTATGTCACTGAAGGAGCATCCAATGAATTCAATTCAAAACTCGGATAAATTTCTTTTTTAAGAGAAATACAAATATTCATTCATCCATTGGGGACTTAGGGGATATATTTTTGGGGGGGAGGAGAGTCTGGCACAATGGATCACATCACCTCTCCTTCCTTCAACATGACCCTAAGTTGTTCAGCATTTCCTACAGCTAAGCAAATTTGCATTCAAATAATCAATATTTCTTAAAGGTAAAAGTTTCCCTCGCACATATGTGCTAGTCTTTCCCAACTGTAGTGGGCAGTGCTCATCTCCGTTTCAAAGCCGCAGAACCAGCACTGTCCGAAGACATCTCCATGGTCATGTGGCCAGCATGACTAAATGCCAAAGGTGCAGGGAACGCTGCTACCTTCTAACCAAAGGTGGTCCCTATTTTTTCTACTTGCACTTTTACATGCTTTCGAACTGCTAGGTTGGCAGAAGCTGGGACAAGTAACGGGAACTCACTCCGTTACGCGGTGCTAGGGATTCAAACCGCTGCACTGCCAGCCTTTCGATCAACAAACTCAACAACAACTGCATGGCTATAATATTTCTTACTGGACTCTAAATCTATTGGAAGATTTTGATACTAATTTTTAGTTCACAGAAGAAACTGTTTACTGAAAAGCATTACCTAACATTGCTGCTGGTGTTACTCTGCAGGATCTTCTTTTCATCAACCTGTAGATAATTAAAACATGATTACTACTACTGGCCTTAAAAAAAGGAAACCGTCAAAGCAATAGCATGTACAAAAGGCACACACATTTACATTGCACATAAATACAGTCAGCCCAGCAGTATTTTGGCTGTACAATGCATCCCCTCCGCCATGGTCTCTACACTGCCAGATCATGGGGTCCCAGGAATATAATAATATAGATAAAGTATCCCTTAACATGTACACAAACAATGGAATTTACTTGATTGTGTGGGCAAAACCATGAGAGTCAGTACCTGAAAATGCTTGAGGTGGTCCTCAACTTAAAACCACAAATTGAATCCAACATTTCCAATGCTAAGCAAGACATTTGTTAAGTGAATTTTACTCTGTTTTGTTTTTTACTTTTCTTGTCACAGTTGTTGGCAAGAATCATTGCAGTTGTTAAGTTAGTAACCCGCTTGTTAAGTGAAATCTGGCTTCCCCATTGATTTTGCTTGTCAAATCGCAAAAGGTGATCATATGACCCTGGGATACTGCAACTGTCATAAGTACATGCCAGTTGCAAAGCATTTTGATCACATGACCAAATGGATGCTGCATGTGCTGCATCACAAGTCACTTTTTTCAGTGCCGCTGTAACTTAAATTGTTATCAACTCTGAATGATGACAGAGAAAAAGAAACAAATGAAGGGGGAAAAGACTTTTACAAAATAACCACCAGACAACTTGCCTTATTTTTAGAAACAGGAGATATCTCTGATAATTGATAGGTTCCAGAATCCAATTCTTCCCCATTCACCTGAAATGTACTTACGTCCTAGAGGAACAAGAAGAAGAAAGCCTTACCTCTGTTACTTCTCCAAAGTTAAGAGTTGGAGTAATCAGATATGGAACATGCAGTCCAACCTACCTGTCTTCCTTGTGAGACCTTTAAGTCACATGAAACTCCTTCAAGAAGCTGTTTAAGCTTCTTCCCAATAACATGGACCTTCTCGTTAGCTTCAATATATTTTTCTCCATCAGGTTTGACAAGCAAGTATGCAGCAATTTCCTGTAGAGTATTTACTTGAAGCTGCCGTTCCAGAAGCTCTTTTTCCAGTTGCTGGAATATATAAAAGGAAACATTAACAACCATAGGTAGCTGCCGTCTAGAGAATCATACACTATTTCATCCACTCACTTCACGCCGGCTGATTGTAGTATTTTCAAGAGAGTCTTGGATTAGAGATTCAGCTGAACATCCAGACTTTATACATGCAAACAATATAACAATACTTTCCAATGAACCCTGCTTCATGTGAATTAAACCTATATTAAGACAACAAACAGGACTCCAATGCCAAAAAGCCAAAACATCCAATCAAATACATGTGAGTCAACCATGCTTGGACCCTACAAGCGCAATAGGTCGTGTTTTCAATAACCATGCTTGATTGGACCCCTTGTTTATATTTAATTCTAAATCAAGAATGAATGGCCTATGATATAATGATTGGTTACTTCAAAAGGTAAAGTAGTACTAAGTAAAAAAGGGGGGCAAAATAAGGGAAGATGTATTAAAACTTAACTATTTATAAATCAGAACAGCTAGGTTCATATAACATGCTAACACAAAATCACAATAAGCCATAATGTAAATTACATGATGGATGAGCCAGGTTGGTGGTATATGTTTTTGGGTTTATCTAGAGCAGAGGTGTCAAACTCAAGGCTTAGATCTGGCCCGCGGGGCTGCCCTGGAAACAGCAAAGGACTGGCCCGCGGTGCCTCTGTCAGCAAAAATGGAGCTCGGGAGGACCGTATGTCCCTTTTTCAGATGTGACAGCCTCCTGCATCCCTCTGCCAGCAAAAACAGGGTCCATTTTAGCTGGCAGAGGATTAGCAAAACAAACTAAAAACAAAACAAAAGGAGAAATGTTTCCCCCTTTTGCATTTGAGCATGCAAGAAGAAACAGGAAAGGAGCTAGGGAAAGAAAAAGAAGAAAAGATGGGAAGAGAGCAAGGAAGGAAAAATAAGGAAAGGGGAATGAAGAGGGAAGGAAAAAGAAGGGAAGGAAGGAAGGAAGATTATAATGAGAGTGAGGGAGGGTCTGAGGGAAGTCCTGCCTTAGCACTTGGCCACAAGTACCCCTCACATGAGTGATGATGAGCTGGTCATGCCCGTGCTGGCCACACACACACTGCCCCCCCTGCGGGGTCAAACACAAGCCTGATGTGGCCCTCAATGAAATCGAGTTTGACACCCTTGATCTAGAGTCTGCTTCCTACTGTACATTTTCAAATCTGATTTGGTGATTTAATGAATTTCATGGAACAGCTTTATGAGATCTATAGTGGGGAGTAGAGCAAGTCCCATTGTTCAAAGGGAGGCCCAGTGCATAGTGCTGAATATAACAGAGCTGCAATAATTTGTCTCTAGATGCTTCAGGTTTGTTTGTTTGTTTTTAAATTTACCATTAATTCCTTTCGACTCTCCTGTATTCTATGAGGATCAGCATTTGGCTCCTTAACTTGTGCTTGGTGCCTCCGTGTCTCTGCAGCAGCCAGCCACAGCAGCAGTTTCTGATTCTGTTCATGAAAATCCTGCAGAAACAAGTGCTAATTTTTCAGAAAATGACCATATAAAAACACATTAAGTAACCTCAAGATGTAACTTTATGGCAGCTGATTCATTAAAACTACAAGTAGTCCCCAACTTACAATCAGGACTGGAATTTTCATCACTAAGCAAAGCAGTTGTAAAATCCAACTGTACTGCTTAGCAAGGGCGATTCCTGCAGTTCCAATTGCCATTGTTAACCAGATCCCATGTTGTTGGGAGTTATTAGATGAGGCAACTACCTGCCAATTTCCCACAGCCAAAGTTACGAGGGCAGGAAATTACAAGTCTAAGTACAATAGCTAGCATTGGATGTGTGTGTGTGGGGGGGACGACGACAAAGTGGGGAGGTGTGCAGTGGAGGTGCAGTGTGGGTTGGGGAGGGTGTGCAATGGTGTGCAAGATGCATGGTGAGGGTTGAGGATGGTACAGGCAGTGCAAAGGAATGTAATGTGAGTTGAGAAGCATGTGATGTGAGGGGATGGATGGAAGGCACAGTTTGGATGCACAAGACAGGATTGTGGGATAGAGTACAAAGATAGGAGAGCATTAACACACACACACACACACACACAGTGATTTGTGATTTTCCCTTCTGGCTTTCTGGAGAAGCTGTCAGAGAAGGTTGCAAATGGTGCTAATGTGACTACAGGGCGCTGCAGCTGACTTTAAGTGTGAGTTGGTTGCTAACTGCCTAGAATCAACTATGGGGAATGGTTTGCTGGGATGGCCAGAACTACAAGGACTGGCTGTAACCACTATTTGTTCATCGTAATTTTAAATGGTCACTGAGCAAACATGGAGGCTTTCTGTAGATAGGCATTTATTAACCTAGTAATTTTAACTTGTTAAGAATAAGGTACAAACATAATGTGCTATTGCGCTATTTACCTGGCAATGAATCAGAGCTTTTTGCAAATTCTTCTTCCAGTTTTCCAGTAAAATATTTGCCTTCTCCCATCGTAAATTTACCCGTCGAAGTCTGTTCTGAAGCTCCTTGCATGCAGTGCTATCTGTTTGTTTGAAATCTTTGCTGGTCAGATTAACAGACAGTACGAGGGCCTTGTAGTTATTATAGGCTTTAAACATATCCTGATAAGGGAAAACAATAACAACACGACTTTGAGTTCTTTGTAAAAACAACAACAACAACAAGTAAGCAGCAACTGTGATTTTAAGCAGCAGCACCAAAATAAGGCTGGAAAAAAATTCTTTCTATTTATCAGATGTATATATCTTTACCTCAGGAGCTCAGTGCAATGTTCACAGGACTACCTCTCCACCACTTTCTCCACCATAGCAATCCTGTAATGGAGGCTGAGAGGTGATTGGCCCAGACACCTAGTGACTTTCCAACGACTAAGATTGGACTCTGATCGACCCAGACCACCATATTAGCTAACCCACAGTAGAAAGGTAGCACCTACCCCTCTCCTAGAAGAATGAAATATTTTAGGAAATATTAAAAAGGTAGAATGTTATATTTCCCTAAAGGAGGAATGGAGAAACATGCTCTTGGAGACCAAAAGCAGCCCCCACCTTTCTTAATAGCCCTCAGCAAATGTTTAAGAGATAAAGAACTTATTGAGAACTAGATAGCTCTATTCATAAGCAAATACCCTCACTCAAGATCCAACACAGGGCAAAGTCATTAAGTCATAATAGGAATTGCCCAACACCCTTGCAGAACACAAGCTCCTTCAATGCATCATCTCTGAGTAGACCGAACTTCAAACAAACTTAGCCTACAGGGCCAACTATGACCCCTACGTAACTCCCCATGGGAGTCTGACAACAGCCAATAAAATACATGTTCTTGCATAGGAACAGGAAGCTCAAGTGCAAAACTCAAAAGAAGGTATAACCCCCCCCCTCAACTCCCTGTGGTCAGCTGCTCAGAACCATGTGCTTGGTGATTCTGTTCATCGTTAAACCCTCTTCCCAATCAGCCTCCAGTCTCCATTTTGTCTCCAGTGCTTTATCCCAGCTTGGAACTGAACCAGATGGACACTTCTTCCCTCACCACACAGGCTCTCAATGTGTTCCACAAATTGATTGTTAGTATTCTACAGTCTATTCTACAAATTGGAAAGGAAAGATGATAAACTACACTCAAACTAGTGAAGCTGATTTTATTTTTGTTAGTACAGGACATTCTGATTATTGTAAATAATTCATCAAAAGCACAAGCGCTTTCCAAACACAACATGTGAAAGTTGGATCCACTCATTTCACTTGGATCTACTGCTATAATATGAGAGCTTTTTAATTACTGAACTTCAGGATGTCCTTTTTGTATCAAGTGGTTTTTCGGGTGGACTTCTGACCCAAAAGAACTTTACCATCATCGGCATGTTATAGAATGGAGAAAATGCAACAACCAGAGACAAAGACTGCACAAAGGATGTGAAAGAGACCATTTGCAACTTGCATTGTTTGCGTACATATACACAGACAGTGCTTTCATGGGGCTGCAGGTAGTCCTTAACTTACAACCATTCATTTAGTGACCCGCTTGAAATTATGATGACACTGAAAAAAATGTGACTTATGACCATTTTGCACACAACGGTTGCAGCATGATCACATGATCAAAATTCAGATGCTTTGCAACTGGCATGAACTTATGGCAGTTGCAGGGTCATATGGCCACCTTTTGTGATCTACTGACAAGCTAAATCAACAGGGAAGCCATTTGTCATTTAACAAGTATGTTACTAACCTAACAACTGCAGTGATTCACGTAACAGAGGCAAGAAAAGTTAAAAAAATGGGGCAAAATTCACTTACCATATTTTTTGGAGTATAAGATACACCTTAGTTTTGGGGGAGGAAAACAGGGGGGAAAAATCTTCCTACCAGGTATTCATCTGGCTAGCATCCTTAGTCTGGTCAGCTTCAGCATATTATTTTATCCCCTGGTTAGGGCTGAAAAAAAAGCTTGTTCGGAGGGAGTAGCAATGAAAAAAGCCTGCAAAGATCCCTTCACTCGCTAGCGCCTCATTAGGTCTGAAAAAGCTACATTCGGAGTATGAGACGCACCCAAATTCTCAGCCTATTTTAGGGGGGGGGTGCGTCTTATACTCCGAAAAATACGGTATTTAAATGGTTTCATCTGAATAGCTGGATTGAGAGTGGGAGTGTATTTTTGAGCAACCTTGATGTGTTAAGTTTGAATGGAAATCTGCACACCAGTTTTTGTCTTTATTTTATCATGAAAAAATTTCCCACTCCTCCTGTATAACCTATAGAGTCCTCTGGAGTTGGTTTCCTGATATGTCTGCATTATAGGGCAAACAGAAGCTCTGCAGTAGAAAGTTACCGTATTTTTGGGAATATAAGACTCACCTTCCTCCCCCTCTAAAACTGGGTGAAAATTTATAGACCAAATATGGGCATTTTTTGACTGTCACATTTTTGCCCTCCCCAGCCCCCAGAAACACTCTGCAGTGCTCCACATGGCCTGTTTTGTCGGCCTGCAGAGTGCTTCTGGGGGCCAGGGAGGGCGAAAACACAATGTGTGGAGACCAAAAACTATTTTTTTTCTTGTTTCCTTCCTGTTAATCTAGGTGCATCTTATAGTCTGGTGCGTTTTATATGGCCGAAAAATATGGTAGATTTCTAGGAAAGCGTCAGTTTTTCATACAAAGTACTGATTTAAGATATTTGTAATACAGACATCTGTATCTTTAACACAATGGACACAGTCATCAGAGTTTAATAACAATAGATAGGGATTCTAAAGACATTTAGCATCCTCAGGAATTGCAGGGAAGCGTTTTTTCAGAATGATTCTGGAAGTGCCAGAGAAAGCAGGAGATCCAGGCACTTCAAATGGGTATAAAGATTTATTGCAAGCTCAAGTTCTCTACAAGAATCTGAGCTACTAACAGCCCAGGCAAATTGGTGGTAGGTAAGAATCACAGGAATTCAAGGTGGGCTGGACCTAACATCTCGAGACTCATGACTGATGATGCATTTGACCCCTCCCTTGGGCTCAGCCTGGTCATCTACTACAGCACTCAACCCCTGGTCCGTGCTATGCCAGAAACCGGGCCGCGCAAACAAGTGTAGCCCCATCCATGCCACGCCCCCTCTGGTCCATTGGAAAATCTCTCTACATGGAACCAGTCCCTGGTGCCCAAGAGGTTGGTGCCACTGTCCTATAGATCCCTTCTAAGTGGAAAAGAAGCACCAGTGCTTTGCTTTGCTTGAGCACAGAAATTTCTGTGCCTGTAGAGAGCCCCAGTTTGCAAAATGAAATGGTCATTCAAAGAAGATCAGCTTTGACATGTTGGTGATGGCCAGGTGCCTTGTATTAAAACAAAGCAACTTGTATTGGTAAAAGCAAAGCAACATGTTAAGGTGGATTGTTGTGACAAACCCGCTTAGCTTGAGACTTACAAATTAATTTAGGAATCATACTCTAGATTATTTCCTTTGGGCTTCTCTTCCAACTAACCCGGGTGTCAGCAACCTGTGGCTCCGGAGCCACATGCGGCTCTTTGGGCCCTCTGCTGTGGCTCCTTGTCTGGTGATCCCACCACTGGCTGGCCCTGCCT
>JANHFT010002240.1:42467-53233 GCA_032467955.1 Pseudoxenodon macrops | reverse complement strand
TTGTATTTTTATGTACACTGAGAGCATATGCACCAAAGACAAATTCCTTGTGTGTTTCTATCTATCTATCTTTAGAACCGTTAGTAACTCCGTGATGGAGCCAGTTCTGTCGGTGTCTCCATGGGCACCATCATCTTGGATTTTGCTTCTGCACATGCGCAGAAGCTAGTCTTTGATTGCTGTGTGTGCATGTGCATGCTTCATGCACGTGCGCACACAGCGCAACCCTGAGCAAATTGGCAGCAAAAATATCCACAACCCACCCCTGGACTGTTGGTAAGAGATCAATTGGGTACATAAACTTTTCAAATAAGAAGCTGCACATATAACCCAATAATGGCAATCATTCTAAGTTTTCTCCTTAATGTTACATTTTGTGGGGATTATCATGGAGGAACATTTAAACATTTAATTCCTCCACTGATAAGCTTGGGGGAAAAAAGCTTCACAGTTTTAGCTAAACAAATGGTAACGTATATTAAAATATAGCATATTTTAAATATTAAACTATATCATCTTATGCATAGCAAAATCTTGCTACTGCACTTCCTCCTTTTGGTAGTCCTGCATTTTGGTAGTTAAAAGCACTGATATACAAATAATCTATTTGAATGGACATACAGAGACATTCTTTTTCAAACACTGGATTATGCCTTAAAAGTTTCACCGTCTTGGTATTACCGGTTACTATCAATCCTCTTTACCTGCATATCCTTAGAAAACTTTGAATCAAGCTTAACACATGGCAAATTCACCTATATACTTTTCTTGACAACAATATATAAATGATTTGCAATTGCTTGTATTCAATCATATAGTGAGAAGTCCATCTAGCCTAGATTGTAAGGTTTTCCTTTGCAACCCTTATTTCTACCAATTAAATTAGAAGGCCACAGGGCATAGCCAGTGCAACACGATGTATCCAGGTATTCTGCTGGTCAAGATCCATTGAAAAGACTACAAATTGCATGAATATAAATATTCCTACAAAGCTTTCTTTCATTTAATGTTCAAGAAAACCTCTCAATGGATTATCTTTTCCTCTCTTTCCTATTTCTTTCTGACTATATATTATAGAGACAATGTAGGAACTGACCACAGCAATTCATGATTCAGACACCTAAAGCATTCAATAAAAACTGCAAATCTTGGACATTTTTAAATTATTAATAGGCATTCCAAGTAAAGTTATGGGTTTTCTGAACTACACGAAAAGATGTGCTATATGAAACTAATAGAATGATCGAACTCAACATTGTGCTAGGTACAGTAGACAAACATACACCTTTAAAGTTTTATAAACTTTAAAGGGCATAAAAACAGCAGCATTCCTAGTTGCTCGTTCTATCTTTGTTCTTCAATAAACTGTCTAAAATTTAGAGATTCTACTTTAGTATTCTGTATTAGATATACTGATAGAGAGTATCCCCCATGGCTTTCAGTATTTTTGTGTGTGTGTCTACATTGGGGTGTATACTGTAGGCAATTCCTGGTGCTATAATATATCACTTCACTACAACTAAAGCCAGTGCCTCAATCTGAGCTGCTAACGAAGCTATAAATAATTGGAAATATTATTTTGGCAGAAGAGACGAATCAAAGAAAAATGTCTCTGAAAGACCACAGCTGGAAAATGCAACCTTTCATAATAGATGGAAATCACAATTTGAAGAGAAAATAAAGGAATTAGAAAATTTTTGCAAAACCAGTCCAGACTGACAAGTATTAAGAAAGTTAAATAAAGAGTTAAATTTATTGGAAATGGCATAACTTCAGCAGAAGATAAACTATGCCCAACAAAATTATGTTATAAATGCAAACAAATCAGGGAAACGTCTGGGTTATCAAATTAGAAAAGAGAAAGAATATTTTTACTCCTGGTTTGCTCAGGGTTGCGCTGTGTGCGTGCGCATGAAGTGTGACTGTGCACCCGCAGCAGTCAAAAACTAGCTTCTGCGGATGCCCAGAAGCAAAATCCAAGATGGCGGTGCCCATGAAGCCACCAACAGGACTGGCTCCGGGACATCATTGCGGAGTTACTACCAGTTCTATAGAACCGGATAGAACTGGTAGGAACCCACCTCTGGATGTATCGGGACTTTTCCCCCCTTCGCTAAACCAGGCTTGGGCGTGGCGAACATGTGATGCATCTGGCCTGTGGGCCGGAAGTTTGACAGTCCTGCTCTATAGTATAACAATGTAGAAGAGAATTCAATAGAACCATTTTTGAAGACGATGCATGAAATTCAAATAATAAAAACAATAGCAAAGACTTGGGAAGAGGAATATCTAACATTGATATACAAAGAAGGGAATGATCTCAGGAACGCTAATTGAGTTAAACATTGGCCCAACTCTTTCAGTTCTACTTTTTTGTCCACCCTACCTGCTGCTCTGCGAGTCTCCTCTGTATTTCTTGATCATCACAGATGTCATAAACAATAGGTTTAGAAAGCTCAGATTCAATCCGTGCCAGCCACGTATGAAGATGACTCATGTTTTTGTCCAGCTGTTGTATGAAAGCAAAGGTATCTTTCAACTTCTTCACTCTGGGATGAGGAAAGGATACATAATCAAGAAAAGTGTAAAACATGTAAGAAAGGATGTCTGTATATATGTGCATAGTTGTGGCATGTCACTTTTCATTTAATTGAATTTCAATAGACATCAAGATTTGTATTCAAAGCAGCAACTTACCCCAAGCTGCTGCCTTCAAGCTATTTTGGAGTATTACTCTAGTTATCCCAACTAACATTTGGAGAAAGCTGAAGTTCAATCCAATCAGGTTGGGGGAAGTAACCATACAATCAAATTACTACTTGACTGTTGATCCCTCCTTTAGAGCAAAGGAGAACTATATGGTTCAAAAACAGCTATTTTATACAAATATATTGCTTTCTAAATTATAAATTTAGATAGTTTCTAAATTATAAATTTCTAAATAGCTTATTAGTAACCTTGACTATCACTGTGTTGTATCTTTTTATTCTTGATTAATGTATTTTATTCTCCTTATGAACACTGAGAGCACATGCACCAAACACAAATTCCTTGTGTGTCCAAACACACTTGGCCAATAAAGAATTCAATTCAATTCCATTCCATTCCATTCTATTCTATTCTAAATCATCTGTCACTTTAGCAGAGAAGTGTTTATCTGACAGAAGCAGCCATATTGTTTCTAATATGAGATGAAAAACCTTCAATTTGAAGCAAAATTCTAGTGTGAAATAGGATCCTGGATACTGGTCACATATCTTGATATCCTTAAATAATTAAGCTGTTGGAAAAACCAATTAGTCTCCTGATCATCATTTTGTTCTTCTCTGCAACTTTTCCAATTTCTCTAAATCTGTTAAAAGTGATATTACTAGAACAATATTATTTTCTTCCCCTATATCAGTTGTATGTATTTTTCAAAACTCTGCTCCAAGTGATTGGGAATTTTCTTGAGAAGATTCTGGAGAGATTCAGAGAATGTCAGAGAAACGAAAAACTTCTACCAGGCAACTTGAATGCTCATGACAGAATGAATTTTGCTTTTAAAATCTTTTTATTTTAATGATATGGTTTAAAGTCAAGCAACATGCATGCTTATATTTCAATCTAAATATCCTTCTGAATGTTTGTGCAATAAATGTTCTTTATTGGGTTGATATGAATTTGATAAGTCTCCTGAGCAATTAGAGAGTACAGGTAGTTCTTGACTTACGACCACAATTGAGTGCAACATTTATCTTGCTAAGTAAGAAATTTGTAAATAGCATTATCAATAGTACTTAAGACTTATATAACGCTTCAGAGTGCTTTTACAGCCCTCTCTAAGGGGTTTACAGAGTCAGCCTATGGCCCCCAACAATCTGGGTCCTCATTTTACCCACCTCGGAAGGGTGGAAGGCTGAGTCAACCTTGAGCCTGGTGACATTCGATCTGCCAAATTGCAGGCAGTCAACAGTCAGCAGACGTAGCCTGCAGTACTGCACTCTTAAACCACTGCGCCACTGCAGTTAAGTGAGTTTTGCCCTATTTTATGACTTTTCTTGCCACATTTGTTAAGTGAATCACTGAAGTTGTTAAGTTAGTAACACATGGTTAAGTGAATCTGGCTTCCCTATTGACTTTATTTGTCAGAAGGTTGCAAAATGTGATCACATGACCCTGGGAGACAGAGCAACCGTCATAAAAATGAACCAATTGTTAAGCATCCAAAATATATATCGCATGCCCAGTAGTCATAAGTGTCAAAAATGGTCATAAATCATTTTTTTCAATGCTGTTGTTGGAGGAAATACCAAACAAGATCAAGGGACCTGGAATATTTCAAAGTGTCTGATGAAGCCCAAACTAGTATAGAAGGCATGATTTTTTAAAAAAAACCACACACACAAAATAAATAAATATTCCAAATAGGAGAAAGACTTGCCATGTTTCCCCAGAGACACCATAAGCAACATGCAACCGCAAGCCTTTATGTAAATGGATTCTACTCATGCCAGATTCCATAGACAGAGCCAGAGCATTCGGGGTGGCCGGGTGGGGGTGGAGGATGCAAAACTGTCATGCTGTCCATTCATTTACTCATAACCGGCAGGTACGAATCTCTTTCGACAATGATGAGGAAAGCAAAGGGTTGATTTCAAAAAAGAGGGAGAAGCCCCTGAAATGTTATTTATTGGCTTGCAATTCACCTCCCTCCCACCACACCTTTTGTCCAATCCTTCTTCCACGGACCACACACACACACACACACACGTATACACATCGCCATCCATTCAGACAAGAAGCGCTGGGCCCATCCCCCAAGACTGCTGCAGCACGCAGACAAGGCTCCTACCGCATCGTACAATTTTATTCTCACCAGACCCTTGACGACCAGAAATGCACTTACTGTTTATAAGGGAAAAGCATTCCTTAGCTTATCAGTCCAAAGCTGCAGGGACAGCATCTGACTGAGCCGAGCACTGGAGGAAAAGGAAACCCCTCCTCCTTGGATGCCCTATTTAATATCACTGCCTTAACATCTCTCCCGCATAGAAAGAAAGAAAAAAGAGTTGGGGAGTGGGGGGGGAGAGGAATCTCAGGCCTTCCCCTTTTTCTCCTTTGAGCCCTAACTAGAGAGAGCGTGGTGCATACGTGCCCATATACACACCCGTAGGTCCACGATGAACAATGCTGCTAAAAACAAATGCTATTTTTCTTCTGATTTGGTATCTGTCAATAATACCAGATTCAAAACGAAAAGCTGGCTTGAAAGAGCTGAAGTGCAAAAAAGAAAAAAGAAAGAAAGAAAAAGAAACCAACTATTTCCCTTGGGGGGAAAAAATCCATTTTTTACTTGCAGGTGATTTGCTTGCAGGACCATAATGTTGAGTGTGAAAATGCTACTCAAATGGCAGACGTCTGCTAAACACTTTCCCTTCCCACTCTATTATGTACCATAATTTATGTGTCCTAGACTACAATCTCACACGATCATACTCTATATTGCTCCATTCCCTGTCATAGACACCAAGTATGAGGGTGGAGAATATTAGATTTTGACATTAAGTTTATTAATTTATTTTACTGGGCGCGTTGTCTGGGTGCTGTACAGGAAAACATTTAAAAACATTAGAAGTGGTAAAAGAGAAGACGAGAATCCTATGAAACAAAACCAGCAACTGCATAAAATCAAAAGACACAACTGAAGGAAAACATTATTACAAATACAATACAATAATTTTGTAATATAAAATCTTACACAAAATAAGATTGTAAGATTGATGAGGATATTGGAATTAAGATGAAAGAAAAATGGGTTTTACTCAGCACTGCATTTTAAGTAGTATAATATAGGTGCCAATGGACTTCTCAAGGAACAGGAAGACGGATGTAGGAAACAATGGAATCAGGATGTCCCCATCTAAAAGGTACTTTTGTTAGTATCCCTGAGATGATCTGAAGGTCTCTATGGGTAGATAATGTACAGCTACAGATGTGATTTAGTTATCACAGGGAACCAGGTAAACTGCTAACTATATGCTACTTTATAAATATGAAAGCAAGTATTTCCCTTTCTCCAAATGGCACCTGATGAATGAGAATTATGCTACTTTGGCAAAGCAATCATATACGTTACTGTATAGACGATACTGCAGTACTGATAATAGAGTTACAGCTAGTCCTTGACTTATGACTGGTTGCTTAATGATCACTTGAAGTTACAATGGACATACCCAGAGCTACTTATGACCTGTTCACATGATCATATTTTGAGCCCCAGGAAGCCAGCTCCCCTTTATGGCCATTTGCAGCATCCTGCATTCATGTGACCATGATTTGCAACATTTGGGGAGGGGGGCAGTGTTTACTTCCAGTTTCTGGCAATTGGGGAAAATAGATTAACAAATGTGTTGTTTGGTTAATGACCATCATTAAAAGGTTTGTAATTTCAAATCCAGTCATGTCATGCCTTGATTTACGACCGCAATGACTGTGGTTACAATTGTAAATTGTAAATATAATTGAGGACTACTTGCACTGACTGTGTGTGAATCCTCAAGTATAGATATGGGCCCATAGTGGGGGAGAACTTTGCAAGTCTAAATAACCACTTTATTCCTTTCCCCCATAGCATATCAAGGCAGAGTTTTAAGGTGTTTTTTTTTAAAAAAAAAAGAACTTATTTTTACTTTGTCCTAATCTGGAAGATTCTGGTTGCAGGAGGTGTGCTAATAGGCTGCATGTGGCCTGCAGGCTGCGATTTGCTTCTCTGCTTAAAAAGGTAAACCGAATGATGCAAAACATGACTCATACTTTGCTGTATATACTTAATATCTATCATTTTTATTTTTCCTTCATGAAAAAAATGAAAGCATGTTGTGGGAGCCTGTTAAAACTCTGCATTTCAAATTTAGCATTTTAAAAGAGACGGACGAGAGGGATATCATAAAATACAACTTTGTTTAATTTATATCTTTCTGTGATCATTTTATTTGGAGGCATTTCCAAGTCTTATTATTATTTTTGATAACCTATAAACAACAAAAGAGATTGAACACTTTATGAAGGGGAAAAGCCAACGTAATTTAAGAGAGCAAGGACGCAGCATGATATCATTTCGAATAGTCCAAAACATTCCATCCAAAAAGGAAGCATCCTTATGTTAATCAACATACTGTTGCCTATTTGTTAATTTGCTTTAAGCAGGCATGCACTCATCGACTGAACTTTCATTCCTCAGAGCTGTGTGAGACTGACTATTCCTGCAGTTTTCCAAAAGTTAATTCTTCAAACTGAAAGTACTTTATGATGCCTTGGACAAGACTTTTTCATTAAGCTCTGAAAAACTGCCAGGCCACCTCTGGAATGCGTGGACGGAGATGATCTAGAGGACAAACCCTACATTCCTGAATTGTACAAAATATTGTGTCCTTGAAACACAGTGTATTGAACATACTTTTTTTTAGGTTTGCTTTATGGAAAAGATCTGTCTTCTGCCCTCAACAGTATCACAAATCAGTTCCTTGATTTGTTACATGGGAAACCAGCCAAAGAATCTTGTTAATAATGTCTGTAAAATTCTATAAAGCTTTGTGCAATGACAGAATTACACAACTACAATTTCCTGACTAAAAATACATTGGCAGCATGTATCTTATTTTGAGAATTTAATCTTGAATTTGTCTTTTAGATTGAATGGCACACCTGCAGTTTATACAGGATTTCAACTGCTTGTATTAGCAAAAATATTCTATAAAATAAGATTGAGGTAACAGACTGCATGGAACAGACCAAATTCCACCATGACTTAATTCATTTGTGTAATGACACCAAATTCCAACATGACTTAATTCATTTGTGTAATGACATCATTATGCAAATGATATCATTTGCATCAATTTACATCATTTACTCAAGGACATCATTATGAAAATGGCTTAATTAATTAATTAATAGCATAAAACAGTGTGAATTGCAAAAATGCTTCAATGGTATATTCCTTGATTTAATGTAATATCAGGAATAAAGGATACTTCTCATTCAGCATTTGGTTCATTATATCCTCTGTATCTTTATAAAGCATTATCTATATATAATATACTTCACACAGTATTACAAACACATAAAATACTTCTCTGCTCCAAGAACTTCTAAATGCCATTAAGTATGGGATCAAATAAAGAGGAATGAAAGACAAAATAATTAACAAAATAATACAGAGCAGTGAAAGCATTTGAAAGTCATATCAGAGACAGAGAATTAAATTGTCATCTCTTTGATGTATGTATTACGACCATGTATATTATTTCATTTCAGCACCTTGGTAGTGGAAAGCTTCACTCTGATCTAAAGAACACAGAAATATATTTTGCGGGGGGGGAAATGCAACCTCCAAATGAGGAACACTTTGTGCTTTTTAATTTTTAAGGCTTCTTCCCATGTCTCAAAGTATCTCCAGGGTTGTTACATGAAACAGCTCAAGTAGTTCCACAAAATTTGCATGTATCAAAATTAAAACAAATGTCTGTATGTTATTAATTTGTTCTTGTTGTATTGTTCATAGATACACTAAGTTCCCCAAACTGCTCCTGGTTAGTTACACGTCCTTTTCCAGCTGCTTCTCTGCACGCCTATGTGCATGGCAGAAGCCAATCGTGCTTGGACACTGTGGAAACACGCCAAGGCCCCCATGCAGCTAGAACCTTATGGCAAAGCAAAGGATAAGAAGCACATCAAGAACCAAGTGAAAAGCTTGTCTAGTTTGCCCATATGTCTCCAGCTGTTTATTGCTTTAAGGTGAAGCCACATCTTTACTACAATGATCTGTTTTGACCGGTGGCTTCCAAGCTGTTTTTTGTTGCCATTAAAATGCTCCCCAGATGTGTATGGCCTACACATTTGTTATAATTGATTTAAAATCAAAAATTATTTGCACAAATTGATCTTATGACCACTGTGTAGTGAAATTCTGGCAATACTATTTTAAAAAGAGGACATATTTGGATGAGAGATGCTATACATTTGTATTATTGATTAATTCTTTCCCTCCATTGCTGACTCCTCGCCCAAAGAAGAGCACAGGTGTAAATCCCAAAAGTGCTTTTTCAAAAGGCAACTGGATTTTGTTTTTCCTCAAAGATGTTTCTCCAGCTGAACTGGAGAAGCTTCTTGGAATGAGAAGTGAAATGTTTTGAAGGAAGTCCAGTTGCCTTTTGAAAAAGCCTATTTGAGAAAACCATAACCTGCATAACTGGAAATTCCTTAGGCATAGGTGTAAATAATTCTCTCTCTCTCTCTCTCACTCACCTACATACACACACACTCTCTCTCTCTCACATACATGCACATATACTCTCTCTCTCTCTCTCACACACACACGCATACTCTATTTCTCCCTGTCTCTGTCTCTCTCTGTCTTTCTGCCTCTCTCTCTCTCTATCTCACACACACACACACACACACTTATTTATTCTTGGAATAAGAGGTGAAATGTCTTCAAGGACGTCCAGTTACCTTTTGAAAAAGCCTCTATCTCTCCCTGTCTCTCTCTGTCTACCTCTCTCTCTCTCTCTCTCTCTCTCTCACACACACACACACACACACACACACACATATTTATTTATTTATTTATTTATGATTTTGGGAAGCTCTCTTATTACTTGTGCTGGGGAGAATCATGAAGACATTGTAGCAAGCTTTTTAAAAAAGCAGCACATCTTGGCTGTGCTGCTCTAGGAAGCAGTTATAGGGTAGGATTATATGCTTCAGGGGGGGAGAAAGATTATGGTAGCTCATTGTATCCGCTAAATATGCTCAAATTGTTTGAAATTTGATGAATGTATAAATCTGTGGAAATGGGATAGTTTCCTGACGTAAATTAATGGCAAAATAGAATGCACCTTAATCCACCACAGGTTCACTTCATCCATCTTTTACAATACATGTTTCCTTCTGCAATACAGGATTAATGAAGCCATATTTGAATGTTATTCTTACCTGTCTATCCAAGTGCCAAAAATAACTGATTTCTCCAATCTCCCTCTCTAATAGTGAAGTAGAGACCTTTTATGATACTATGCTTTTCCTAATACATAAATCAATGATATTTTATAGGGAAAATGCATGAACAATGTCTTATTTGAGTTAAATATTTCTTAATCTTTCCAGGAAAGGGCTGAGGCTGAAACATAGGTCTCTTATTCTTTTCTTCAGCCTTTGTCTCTTTTCTAAATTTCTGAAAACTCTGCAAATCTTATGTTAATATTAGATGGTACCAATATTACTATATAATCCAAATATCTGAGTCACATTGCAGAAATGGAAAACTAATACTTGTGTGATTCAGAGGCAAATTACGTCTTGGCAAATGCAACTGCTAAAATGTTGGACAGCAACTGTCAGTCAACAGACATACGTACTTCTGAACGAAATACGAGGTGTTCACCAGTTTGTCACTTAGCATATGTTTAACATAAAGTAGCAGTTTACCAACCAATCATATATTTCTAAAAAGGATATTGGGGTAGCACATACTCAAAAAAATAGATGAATTACCACATTACAATGTAGAACCATATTGACTAAAATGTAATGCATAAATCAACATTGAGGATTCTAACAGAATAGTAGAGTTGGAAAGGATGTTTGAGGTATTCTAGTCCAGCCCCTCAGCATACTAAAAGGCAGAGACATCACCTTGCCAACAATAGTGCATATAGTCAAGGCTATGGTTTTCCCAGTTGCAATGTATGGCTGTGAAAGTTGGACCATAAGAAAGGCTGAGC
>JANHFT010002240.1:25728-39816 GCA_032467955.1 Pseudoxenodon macrops | reverse complement strand
TCCTGCCTAGGCAGGGGGTTGGACTAGAAGACCTCCAAGGTCCCTTCCAACTCTGTTATTCTATTCTGTTCTGTTCTGTTATATTCTATTCATAAAGCTGCTAAACAGATCAGGAAGTTGAAAAAATATCCTGGAAGAACTCAACTGTAAGCAACTTTCAAACTTTTGCCAAGGAAATTACATAGACATATCCTTGACCAGGAGCTCAGTTTGTCTCAAATAAGACATTGCCTTAAATATTTAAAGAAGGTCAAACAGACTCTGAGAATTGCCTTTAAATAATAGTTCTACTATCAGCCTACTGAGGATAAAAAAAGAAAAGAAGCCTGACCATTACATCACCTCTGTTGATAAGCTACCTTTGGCCTTCTAGCTACTGTAAACAAACAGCTGACCCTTCCATTAATTTCTCCCAGATGACTGTTACACAAAGTTGAAAAAAATATATTTAAGCTTACATTTTATCTTTTTCCTCCATCTCTCTTTTTCCTTGTGTATCACAACTTTTCAGTTGTGCACTTAAGATCTGGGACTCTCATATTATAATATTCTATAAGCTTTTTTTTAATATAAAGGTTAAGTATCAATTTAAATAACTAAAAAATTATCACCGCAGAAGACTAAGGATTTATTCATTTTGCAATTATGAGAAAAGGAGAAGATTAAGTCGAGATGTTTTAAGTTAGTTGTTATTGAACTCTCCTAAAACTTCATTATGGCAAGCATACCTAAGCAAGAATAAACTTCTGTGCACATCAATACAGTTTACTCACCTTTTGCAGCTTCTCTATTACATCTTCAATGCTGATATCTGCTGACTGAGGGACTTTTTCTTCCATTTGCATCAGCCAAGTACACAGCTCCTTATTTTTTTCATTGAACACAATCCAGGCATTGAGTTGTTCCTCAATATCTTGCTTTTGCAGAGAAACCTATGGAGGAAGATATAGATGACATTAATTAAATTAAATTACCGGTAAGTAAATTAAGTAAATGTAATCTTTATTAAATTTCAGGAGGAGCCAAAGTTTACTGATGCAATCAATGAGCGGATAAAAATAATATTTTTCCCCTACGGATTTCACTGCAGAATCCAATAACACTCTCAAACAATTCCTTCACTTACAAATACTCCCCTCCCCCATTTTTGGGTAGTGATGGAAACATCTTTGATATAACAAATAAATTTAAAGTTTATCCAGAAAACACCAGATCATCTCACTTGTCAGTTCATTAAAGTGGCAAAATTGAGCACTATGCCTATGCATGGAAGACATATTTGAGTTAAGTAGATAGAATGACAACACATGTTTTGTTCAAACATAATGTTATCCTGGACTTTAAACGATATTGGTATCTGAATAAGGCACTTTAATGTGCTTCATGTGGGACACTAAGCGAAACAGGGCAAGTTAATATATTATATAGGTTCATGGTGGTGCAGTGATTAGAAAGCAGTACTGCAGGCTAACTCACTGCTTACTCCAGGAGTTCAATTCTGAGATCCTTCCAAGGTTAGCAATATGACTCAGATTGTTGGGGGCAATATGCTGACTCTGTAAACCCTCTACCACTTAGACGTAAAGCATCGTGAAGCAGTATATAAGTCTAAGTGCTATTGCTATATATCACAGTAAACCAAAAATATATGCCTGAATATTATGTCTGAGGAAGGCCATAAAAAAATGCAACCAGTAGCTTGTGCTTACTCTGGTTTAAATTTCAGATAGATAACAGACAAGCTGTGTTACATACATAGCTACATTTATTATGGTCACGGGTGAAAGACAAGCTACATTAAAAGAGCTTCAACCTGCTTTTACTTTGCATCTTCTCAGCATTCAGGAATGGAAGATCATTTCTACCATGCGGTGGATTCTGCGGTAAAGTCATATGAGGCCTTGTCAATTTGAATTACAGGTGGTCCTCGACTTACAACCACAATTGAGCCCTGAATTTCTGTTGCTAAGTGAGACAGGTAAGTTAGTTTTGCCCCATTTTATGACCTTTCTTTGCAAAACTGCTAAATCAATTACTGCAATTGTTAAGTTAGTAACATGGTTGTGAAGTCAATTTGGCTTCCCCTTCTGACTTTTGTCAGAAGGGCGCAAAAGGTGATCACATGACCCCAGGACACTGCAACTGTCAGTTGCCAAGTGTCTGGATTTTGATCACATGACCACAGAGATACTGAAACAGTCCTAAATATGAAAAATGGTCCTAAGTTGCTTTTTTCCAGTGCCATTGTAACTTTGTACAGTCACTAAACAGTCAACTGTATCTTTACACCCAATAACTCAGCAATGTAAATCCATTAAAAATATTAGGTACAAAATAAAATATAATCAATATTAATAATAATAATTAATAATTAATAATAATGAAAACCTACGAAAACAAATATTAATAATACTATATATATATATATATATAAAATAATGATAGAAAGAACAATGAGGATCGTCATCAGCAGATAAAGTTAACTTCTTTTAAGCTTTCTGGATAAATTGAAAGGCACTATATTTCTGGAGTAACAGATTTGGCATTTGCAACTCTGTAAGTTAACAAGCATATGAAAATTTTGCATCCATTTTAAATTGTCTTTTGTCGGGAGCAACTTATACACTCCTTTGTGCTGCTCCCCACTGTGTTGGCATGCCAAAACCCTGCCCTTGATATTCCCCGCCTCCTTGCTCCAGACGGTCCATCTGCTGTTTGTTTTCCTCTTTCTTTCAGCAGGAGCATCTGGCTGGTTAATTCTGAGGGGTTCTTGGGCAGCTGCACTGCCTTACTTTTAACATAGGCAGGGGTTCGGTTTTTCCATTCATTGTTTTCAAACAATACGCTTTTGTTAAGAGATTTCGTTTTAGGGTTACGGATATCGGTAGAGAAGAAAATAGGGCATGTTAATTATCCTTTTTTTGTTTGCACCTAAAACACGGTATGGCTAAAGTTAATTTAAGATGAGGGATTGATGCATTTTTTCCCCTATTTAATTGTGTCTTGATTTTCAAAATAACAGACCCATCGCAATATAAATTTGGGAATCAGACTTGGATTCTAACTTTTACCATTAATTCACTGAATATTCATGCAGCAGGCTAAGCTATAATTAGTTCTAAGTATGATCACCAAGATACCCATATCCCACAAATGAGAAGGTTAACTAATGGCAGATGGCTTTATACAACATGTAGAGTCTAATGTCATGCTGGATTATGATTAAGATAAACTAAATTGTAACATCCCATGGTTACTGATTATAAAGTCCTTTCTCCTTAACTATAATCAGACCCATGATTTGAAAAGTCACATTCAGCAAAACCACGTGTCGGACAATATATGAACCCAAATCATGGCATTGTTTACTTTAACAACTTTTTGGGCCAACAATACTTTTTCACTTCTGAACCAATTTCATGTATAATGGGCCAAACAACAACATATATTTAGTCTAGAATCTAAAGCAAAAAAATAGTAAAGCAGGATAAATATCAACAAATAAGGCTAGATTCAAAATACCGTAGTTAAAATTGAAACATATAAAAATTAGTTAATTGTTCATGTTAGACTTGGATTTGAGAAAGGAACCTAGAAATAATTAACTGATCCCAATTAAACAAGTGCTATGATTGTAGTCATGCAGTTAAATCCAGCATATTTATTCAAGGCTACTGCAATTTAAATACACCAGTTTGTTTCCAGGAAGATTTTAAAATGTTAAAAAGCAATAAGACAACAAAATAGTAACATTAGCAGCAAGTAGATACCGCTTAGGACAGAATTCCATCAATGGGATCTCATTGCCTCAGATTAGAATTTGGGGGATGATTTCTTAAAATTGCTGACCTTCAAGAAATGTAATGCAGAGTTGTGAGGTGCATAAGATTTAAGAATAAAGAGTAATGGAAGAAAATGTGTGATCTTTCCCAATGTTTGAAACCTCCATCTACACAACATTAAGAACAAAGTCAGGTTTGAGGAATTTCAAAGAGAGGCACCTTTAAAGAAAATGTAGAAAACTATGCAGTGAAAAATATAAGGAATAACCAACTATTTTGTCCTCTTCTTACGGGTCATTTCAGATCACTTTGAAAGATAGTCAATGTTGCTGATCTACATCTAGAACACCATATCTTTAACTTTCTCTAAAGCACCCTTGTTGCTCAAAACTTCCAGAACTATGGCCACAAATGGAAAAAGTAGGTTATTTTTTTGTTTACAGCCACAAAAAAGCTACATTTGCTTACAGTATCGTTTAGAAAACCCTAGGGCTTTAAACCCTTCAAGCTTATCTTGTGTTCCTTTGCACAAAACTGAAGAGCAATGCCCAATCTCAAAACATCAGCGTGTCCAAATAAACTACTTACTCTGAGGCAGAGTTCTTCCCACTGGCTATGCAAACGTTCAGTTTGTTCTCTCAACACCACCACATCTTCTGGGAGGATAAATTGAGCCAGTTTCACCTTTTGTGCATCAAGTTCTTTTGCATTTTGGCTCCAGTTGCTGAGTGAATTCTCCAGCACCTGCATGTAAACACCAAGGGGAAAACAACCGTCCTTTCAGAGCCAGTTCCTTGGGGGCGGGATGGGGGTGTGTGAGCATGTGTGCATGCCTGCCTCTGCATTCTCTTTTCTACAAACCTTTTGGTTAATCTTGTAATTGTTCTGTACCAAGAGCGAAGGGAAAGGAGAACAGCAATGTCTGTGTGTTTTTGTGTGTGTGTGTGTGTGTGTGTGTGTATGTGTGTGTGTGTGTGTGAGAGAGAGAGAGAGAGAGAGAGAGAAAGAGAGAGAGGGTCCTTTTGTGTGGGGATCTTGCCTTTTTTTTGGTTGATTGCCACTTAAAATTAAGGCAACTGGAGAGAAGAGAAAATTGGTCATTTTCAAATGTACACACAAAGAGTTTCCCTGAATTTCTCAAACTCTTAAAAATGTATAAGAAAGCAGCATGACATCTGTGAGACTATTTTTTTTCTTTCAGAAGAAATTTAACAAAGTTACTTTTCTAGCATTTAAAAATTGAGGGAGTTTGTTTGTTTACTTGGAATAACATTCACTGGGATGAATAGTGCTTATTCCCAACTAAAAGTGAATAAATCAGAGAAAGCCAGAGTAAAATAATTTGGAATACAGTCAAGTTGAATTCACGGGGATTAATTTCCAAATGAATTTGGCTACCTAGATAGTTGCACAATTACTTTTGCACTGCTGCTGACTGAGTCTCATTTCACATAATTCACTAACACCAAAATGAACAACATGCGCCATTTGACTGAATAGCAACTCTGAAGGTTTCTTGTCAATTTTAAAAAAAAAGTGCTGTGTCACATTCATTATTTTTCAATTAATAACAGTGATTGCAGGTAAACATGGTCCAGAAAACTCAGTGGAGACAGACAATCTAACCACTATATAATATAACCTCATCTTCTTTGTTCAATACATCTTTGTTCAGTTCTACAGATGAATTATTGAGTCTGTCATCTGCATCTCTATAACTGTCTGGTTTAGCTCTGCAACCAAACAAGACAGACAGACAGAGACTTCAGAGGATAATTAGAACCGCAGAAAAAACAATTGCTACCAACCTGCCTTCTATTGATGACCTTTATACTGCACAAATCAAAAATAGGGGTGGGAAACATCTACAGACCCCTCACATCCTGGACATAAATTGTTTCAACTTCTATCCTTAAAACCACACTAGTTGTTGTTCTAGTTATTCTGCACACCAGAACAACTAGACACAAGAACAGTTTTCCCCAAATGCCATCACTCTGCTAAACAACTAATTCCTACAACACTGCCAAACTATTTACTAAGACTGCATTACTATTATTCTTCTCATCCTTCCTATTACCTATCTCCTCCCACTTATGACTATAACCATGTTGCTTGTATTTTTACGACTTATATTGTTCTGTTTGTTTCCTAGTATGATTTCATTGCTTATTAGTAACCTGTGACTATCACTAAGTGTTGTATTTTATGATTCTTGATGAATGTATTTTTTTTCTTTTTTTTCTTTTATATACAGTGAGAGCATATGAACTAAAGACAAATTCCTTGTGTGTCCAATCACACTTGGCCAATAAATAATTCTATTCTATTCTATAATCTAGTCTGGATACTACTAGTGCAGAGATGAGTAAAGTAAGAGAAGTGTCAACTGATGTACAAGCTCAGATAACAAACTTTACAGGCTACTGATGTTTTTTGAATATCCAAAACAAAGCTTTGCCACTTATCACCTTGATAATAACAGCTGTTAAAACAAATTATAGGGCACGCAGTCTGTAAAATTATCTTGACTGTAAACCTGTAGATTCTACAACATGTTTGCGATTTGTTGTCCACAATTTGCTTTTTGATCCTGTTACATATATTCATTTTCAGATAGATTTGCCTTCTTTTTGAACAAGCAGCATGAACGGAGTGTCCATGCTCCCATACAAATATCCCAGTCTCCCATGTTGAGGTAGAAATATCCACTTTTCCAGATATTTGGATGACCTACTAAATGAATCCATTCTAAGGACTTCCACAACTTGCTAAACTGCTAACTCCTATTGATTTCCAATACCATCCTGTCTGCTACATTCAGAGCCTTCTATAAGGCCTATAACAAGGTCTTCCATTAAATCCTTATTGACAACATGGTAAAATGTGGGCAAAACAAAATTAGTTTTAGGTGGCTTTGGATCAACCTGCCAAAAGTTCTCAGATCAAATAGATTATGTCCTTTTCATAAATGACAGGTGTGGGTATAGAGGTGATGTTTATTAAATGTGCAGATTAAGCAAAGCTGGAAGGAAATAGTTACTTGGAAAACTATTGACAAGGTGAAGAATTAACTAACAGAATACATTCATTTGTCATAACAGGTTAAAAATCCCTGTCATGCTATGTCTAGGAATAAATAAATCTAATATGCAGAAAACTAGCATTTCTCATTGCCCACAAGATATTTACATGTAAATATTCATGGAAAATATTTTCTTTAATTCTGGATGCAACTTTAGGATTTGAATATATTCCTGAATATTAAAATGGGTCAAAGCTATGATCTTTAATACATCATTTGTAGGACACCATTTTCTTGTGGTGTTGTTTGCTTTAAAATTTGCTCCAGAAGTATTTTATAGAAAAGTACAATATAGGATGAGGTTCCAGCTGTGAGAATAAATATATTCTGGTAGAAGCTAAAGTAAAGAAGAAGAATGTGATCAGATGTTATGGCAAACTCTAGAGAGGGCTTGAGAAGACATTGAAATTTAAAAAGCAGTAATGTACATTCAGAATGAAAAAGACTCACCTACTTGGGGGAAATAATACCTGGAAAATGGGATGCAAATTGATCTAGTGAGAATAAGAGTAATCTGGAACACATCACCCCCAGCAAGTGGATATATTGAAATTCTGCCAAAGCACATAATAACCTTAGAATTCTCATTTAAAGAAAGAAAGGAACAAAAAATATATATATAAATGGATGGATGCAAAGCTTTTGCAAAGCTAAAAAAGTTGTTTGAAACAACTGCCACTCTTAGGCATTTTGATAGCAATAGCAGATAGATCAAATTGCCCTTTGTCCTTTAAAAAAGAGTTTTTGAATAATATTCATGTATAAATTATTATTGGAAGTTTGTAACATGCATAGAAGTGTCACAAAGATGGGAACATGGACAACTGAGTTCACGCTCAGCCTATGGATGGGGAAAGTATTACATTTTGTAGTCAAGTTTTTATATATTCATGTTTGAAAATGGCCACAGCAAGCCTTTGGTAACTAGCTAGCATATGTCTCAGATTTCACATAATGTTATTCTCAGTTGCAGGAGCTGAATTTTAATCCTGGTAAAGTTTGATGATTGTAGAAGTTGATCAAATTAATTGATTCTTACCAGTGGTGGGATACAAATAATTTAACAACCGGTTCTCTGCCCTAATGATTTCTTTCAACAACCAGTTTACCAAAGAAAGTTAACAACCGCTTCTCCCAAAGTGGTGCGAACTGGCTGAATCCCACCACTGATTCTTACATATAATATCCATGATATATTTGAAATATTTTTTATTTTATTTATTTATTTTGTCAAGCGTATATACGAATACAGGCAAAGAATAAACATGATTGTGAATATATAAGATGTACAAGCATCGTTATGAATACATGATATTTTACGAATACATGGGGACATTTGGACAGGGACAGTAGGCACGCTAGTGCGCTTATGCATAACCCTTAGGAATGGGGTGAGGTCAACGATAGACAGTCTAAGGTTAAAGTTTTGGGGGTTTGGGGAAGTCACCACTATAGCTAGCCAGTGGATTGTCTCTATGTTCTGTTTTATTATGCATGATAAAGATTGTAAAATCTTTAGTTAACAGACGGTAGGATGGGTGAGTTCAATGGTATATCCCAAATTACTAACAGAAATGAGATTATATGATTCAGGAGGGTCATCAGGATTTTAAAAAATACAAAAGGAAAACTCAGAAAGTTTTATACTGGCCAAACATGAGTACTGAATTTGTACATGTTCATTAATGTAAAACATGCTGAATAAATCAACCCTAAAAAAAAAAAAAGAATTGTTAGTAGGTGATGCAATATAATAACCATTATATAGAATGATTGATTATATTTATTCTAGCAGAAAAGAGTGTTCTAGATTATTTTTCTTACTATATTAAGACCATCCGTTAAGATAGGACAGGGAGATTCTAATTACAGGTTAGAATAAGACATTCAGGCATATTTTTCCTTCAACCTGGGATACCTTAGAAAATTGCTTTAGAGAAACTATAAATTAAGGATGTCACAGTGTTCCTCTTCACCTGACCCACTTGATTGGGAGGTTAACATGTTGTACAAAGAAGAAGAAGAAGAAGAAGAAGGGGTTGATTGATATATCCACTATCCCCACAGAAGTTAGATTTTCCTTCAGATAGACATAGTTTCTTTGCAATTAAAGTAATTAAAGAGATGGGTTCCTACTGGTTCTAACCGATAGTAACTCGGTGATGATGTCACAGAGCCGGTTCATTCGGTGTCTCCATGGGTGCCGCCATTTTGGATTTTACGTCTACACGTGCACAGAAACTAATATTTTCTTCTGTGCATGCGCAGAAGCTATATTTTGGTTGTTGTGCGAGAGAGAGAGGCGCAACCCTGAGCGAACCGGCAGCAAAACGATCCACAACCCACCCTTGAGTAATTCCCCACCCCACTGAATAGCTATCATATAGATATGTATTTAAGGAATTAGTTAGTTCTTCCTGCTTCAGAAATCAAAACAGTGTCCTAGAGAGGCTTCATAACAATGGAACATAAGCTCTACTGCCATTGTGATTTTTGCTTCCCTGTCACCTGCCTAGTGGGGAGGGTGGAAAATGGACAACAATGGATGGAAATAGAAAGGATTCACAATTGTGACAGTGTTTTTATGTTCTTCTAGAAAAATAAAATATAATCAGGTCAGATCAGATCAAAGGCAAGTGAACCAGAAAGCAATGGTTTCCTAGGATTCCTTATGATAGCTAGGAGCACTATAAAAGTGGCCAGCATTCAGAATCCAGGTATCTGGACTTATGATGCCTGTTTACAAAGGTGAGTGAGTTAATTGGGGGAGGAGTGGCTGTATCATTGTGCCATGGGGGAAAAACCACTGAGTGCAAGATATCTGTAGTCTAATAGGCTTATCGAAAACAGAGTCAAAAATCTTTTTAATAATATTGCAAAAAGTCACTGCTTTGAAGGAATAACATTAGCTTTAATATATATTCAGATAAAGGGGGAGGGGGAGGGGGAGAGCTCAGTTGCAATGATATATAGCTCAAAACCTTTTTGAAATGTTGAAAAAAATCAGGCTAGACAGAAGCAGATAAAATGCTTTATATGTATAGGATAATAAATCTGGTGAAACAAAAATAACCCTTTGATAATTGTTCTGAAGTATCTTCATGCATTAAAAACTCATCTATATTTCAATTTTCAAAGGCAATTCCTGAATTCAAAAAGCAGATGTGTTTTAAGATCGGTCCTTAAACTTACGAAGTACTAATTCAGAATGGTGCTTCTGTTGATATAACAAAGGTATTTGTAACTTATTCCTGAGGAATGTGAGACCTGAAGAAGCAACAACAAACTGGATGAGAGGCCCAAAAAAGGGTGAAACTATTGTTAGAAACCAGTCTTGATTGGTTCCACAGAGATCAAACTCAATATGCAGAGTAGAATACTAATTACTGAGTACTACTAATGTTAGGTTTACTTTTTATTTTACTTTTAGGAAAGATATAAACAGGGTACCCTATCTCTTTAAAACTTGAGCATATATGTATTAATGGGAATTGATTGAGACTGGTTTCAGAATCTAGCTGATTCTTAAGAGGCTGTTGGAGAGTGAAATCAACATATATACTACATCAGGGGTGGGTTCTAACTTACCTCACCGCCGGCTTGCTGCCTCCTGCGCCTCATGGGCGCATTCATACTGCGGGGGCAGGCAAATGCGCAGTAGAAAAAAATGCCAAAAAATGCCCCCCCAAAAAAAGGCCGAAAACATGAAGGTGTCGCATGCGCAGTGCTGGAAACTCGGCTTCTGCGCATGCACAGAAGAAGAAAAAACCCCAAAAAAACTTTTGTAAATTCCCGCCCCCAAAAAAAAGATGGCAGCGTCCACGGACCAGAACCAGCTCCATGACGTCACCAGCGGCTTACTACCTACTCGGTAGAACCAGTCCGAACCAGTAGGAACCCACCTCTGGTGCATGCACAGAAAGGTTTGTGCATACACAGAGGGTTAAAAACCAGGAAGTAACTACGTCCGGGAGGGTGGAGCCTTGCACTGCAGGCGCTACCGGTTGTCCAAACTACCCGCTGCTGCCATTACCGGCTCACCTGAACCGGGGCGTACTGGTAGGACTTCACCACTGCTTTGGCCCTAACGTTAACAATAAAGGACTCAAAGGCACAATATTTGGCCAAGAAAAATATCTTATGTTTTCCCCATAAGAGACTTTCTGTTTATCCCAAATGGAATCAGTCCTTTATTTAAGATGATCCACTCATAAAAAGTAAGAGTGGGGAAGATGGGGGCAGGGTAATCAATTTCAAATGAGCATATGACGATTCCACACACACACCCACATACAGACACACATTTGAAATTTAAGTTATTTCAGGTGGTTGTAAGTAATTTTCTTTTAATACAGTGGTCCTCAGCCTTTTCAGGTTGGTGGCCCAGCCCAGCACAAGGGAAGCATGAGAGTGGCAGGTACACATGTGCACTCACAGCTCCATTTGTGTGAGTGGCATGTGGGCACATCTACCACTCATGCAAATTGAGCGTTGCATGCAAACCTCCACTCGCATGAATGGAGGGATGTGTGTGTGAGTGGCCCTGCCACTCACACAAAAGAAGCTTCATGTGCATCCCTGTATATTTTGCAACTGTTTTTTAACCTCTTTCTCTGGAGAAAAGGATTAACAGAGAAGAGAAGATTCCAAGAAGAAACAGCCTCTTCAATTATAACTCATTTTATATTAGATCTTCCAAGCCAGGATAAGTGCAGGAGAATGATAACAACCATGAAGGTGTGAGCAGCAGGGAGAGGTCAGTTGGATGGCTTGATAGATCAACTATCTGTTCAGTTCTGAAGATTGCAGGGCTGTAAATGTGCTTTGAGTCACCATTACTACTAACTAGATTGCCTTTAAAGTTTCTCTTTTTGGGAGAAGAGAATCTTTATTTTAGAGAGAATACAGTCCATGAAAGGGAAGGAAAGCTTAGATGCATGTCTATCTTTGCCCAAGATAAACAAATAAAAATTACCTTGTATTCTGCATTATTCTCTAGAATACTTATCTGCAATCTATGATGAACTAACTTTCAGATGGTATATCTAAGGATGAAGGAATATTTAATACTGTGGTATATCAAGGAATGTGGCTATTTAAGATGAATTGGATAAATAAAAAACAGAAGTGACTTCCCAATTAATTAATCTAAAATTACATACGCAATAAATTAACAGTTTAATTACATTCTTGAAAAGACATAATCTCTTGTGGACTATTTGGATATTTAACTGGGATTTAGAAGGATAGCTGTTGCAAACTAATTAAATAAATTGCTAAGAACACTACCGGGTATATAATAAATGAATTAATATTTATTAATTCTTTTGGCAGCAGAAATTAACAATAAGCCCAATAATACTTCATTCAAATTAAAAGGCTACATACCTCCTCTAAGTACTGAACTTTAAAAATATTGCAAACTTTGTATAGTACTAATCAGTATGCAGCTTACATTGTTAACTAAAAGAAAACACAGTTCAGATAATTGTTTCCTGTAGAAGTCAGGTCTATAATCTGCACATCAATTAAAACAAGTAGTATGGCATAAATAATTAGCTTATCATAACAGTTGCTGATCAGTGTGAGGATAGAAGAAAACATTCCCTCCTGTGCCATCATAAAAGGCGATGAGTAATGATGTAGATAAGGAACTATCTAATATGTTTGAATTGTTCACTGAAAAGAAGGCATCTTGGCTTTGATGGAGAATGCTTTGAATCAGCTACTTTACAGGTTTTGCTTTTTCTGCTTTGCTAGCCTAAAGGTAAAGGTTCCCCTCGCACATATGTGTTAGTCGTTCCCGACTCTAGATGGTGGTGCTCATCTCCGTTTCAAAGCCGAACAGCCAGCGCTGTCCGTAGATGTCTCCATGGTCATGTGGCTGGCATGACTAAATGCCAAAGGCGCACAGAACGCTGTTATCTTCCCACCAAAGGTGGTCCCTATTTTTCTACTTGCATTTTTACGTGCTTTCGAACTTCTAGGTTGGCCGAAACTGGGACAAGTAACAGGAGCTCACTCTGTTATGCGGCACTAGGGATTCGAACCGCTGAACTGCCGACCTTTCGACCGACAAGCTCAGCGTCTTAGCCACTGTGTCACTGCTTCACAGTACTTTTATTCAAATCCTCTAGATGGGATGCTATTGTTTTCTCTGCAATTTTTCATCCTTAAAGGCCTTGGAAGGATTAACAGGGACTCCTAATCCATGGACTTTTGTCTTATTAAAGGACTGAATAAGGTAGCTAAAATGGCTAAATCAATACAGTAGGTGGCATACAAAGGCATAAAAAAAACTTATTATAATTACACTAAGTTGCTTTTATCAAGCAGGGTAAAGTAGTTTCACAAGCAGTGAAACTATTCTTTTATTTTTAATATAGTGAAAATTTACAGCAGAATCTTCTTTTTTTTTAAACAGGGACCCCCGAGTGTCTGGAAAAAGGATCTTGGAGGAACACGGAACTTATGACCTGTCTTCCTTGCCATAGATCCCTTGGCTCTTCAATCAAGCAGCCAAATAAACAAACAAATCTGGGCAAACACTAGATGGCAGTAAAAAAAAGGACTAATTTCTTATTGCTATTCTAAATGTTCTTCAGATTCTGGTGCTTTGCACAGCTCAGGAATCCAAGTCAAAGAAGACGTTCCCAGGAAAGTTTTCGCGCTGTTTGCACTTATTTATGGAAGGGGCTTGCAGAGGTTTTCTGTTTGGTGATAGTGATTTGTTGCCTGCTCCACAAAGTAATCCTTGGATTATCCTCTTGTTGAGCTCTTCCAAAAACTCAATCCATTGGATAAGAGGTGGGCTTCCCTTAATTTAACAACCGGTTTTCCTAGTGCAGAAGCAAAAATATGAGTGCGTGCACGCTTGTGCACCTCCCGCGCAACTTCAAACACACAGCGATTTTATGTGCAGCTTCCAGCACGCCTTCTTGGGCAGCCACGGTGAGGTGCGGAAATCAACTGGGCTGCTTGGCCAGGGCGAGCAAGCCAGAGAGTGAGATATATAGGACGGGATAGAGCTGGGGCAGGCGGGTTGGCCCAGCCGGTGGTCAGAATTACCAGTTAAGCCAAACCAGTCAGAACCGGCAGCAACCCATCTGTCAGGCCTACAACCATATTTCTTTTTGGATCTTTGGCCTGCCACACTTTCTATTATTCTACCATGCATTTTCTATTGTGGGAAAATGGGAGGGGGGATTGTATGGAGTTGGG